>VZUI01050452.1:0-117217 GCA_013401135.1 Cettia cetti
TCTTCTCTTCTCTTCTCTTCTCTTCTCTTCTCTTCTCTTCTCTTCTCTTCTCTTCTCTTCTCTTCTCTTTTCCTTTTGAATTTATGAAAATGTTAAACTCCTATGTCTATGTAAGTCCTACTGCTACAGACCTTGCTACAATGTCTGTCTCCACTCTTCTAGGCTTCCATCAAGAAAGACCACAGTAAAGTCTCCCTGGAGCCTACTTCAGGCTGAACGATCTCGACACTCTCAGCCTGCCTGCACAGGAGATGTGCTTCAGCCCTCTGATAGTTTTTATGGTTATCTTTTAAACTCACTCCATAAGTTCCATGTCTTGTACTGAAACCTTCATAGCTGGATGTAGTACTCTATAAAAAAATCATAACCATCATACATTAGTAATTTACTAGTAAATAAATCATCCTAAATAAGTCTTTATTCTTTATAACACAGTCAAGATCTGATATATTAATTTTGCAGTATTTCTTTGCTTGTCATTAACCTATTTTCTGAAGTGCAGAATGTGAAAAATCCCAAGTTTTTGCTTCATGAAAGATGTGCTGCTTCAAGTTATAAATTTAGTGGTCCCTAGAATCAAAACACAGTTTAAGGAAACACAGTTTTGAAATTTCAGTTCCCAATAATAGGACTGTACTGCACTAATTCATTTAACTAGAAAAATGTGGATAGAAGGAGAGTACAATTTATTTATATTTGGAATTCAATATCCTTTCACACTCTGATTTTCACCTCCAGCCAATTCACCTTCAGCCAATTTTTTTTTCTGATTAAACTGGTGCTGTCTTTTGCATTGATTATTGACAGAGTAAAGACTTAAATACATGTGAACTAAATAGCAAATCCATTCAACAAAATTAGTAACTACTTGCTGTGTTTAAGTCCTATTTAATGCCTCTGCTGTATTTATTGTAATTTTGTGCTGCATTTTTATTCTCAGCTTCTTCTATACTAGCTTCTGCTGCTTCTGGAAAACAAAGTTCCCGGGTTATTATTTCACAAGTAGTAGCTACCCAAGGGAAACAGTTAGATCAAATCTTCTCTACAGATTGTCTTCTGTTTCTAGTATTCTAGTCTTCTTGTGTTCTTTATTTTCCCACTTGTGACATTTAAACCTTCAGTTATTGTCTCCTTGTGTGTATGTGTGTATTCCTTTATCTTGTAGATTGTTAGCATTTTTACATTACTATAAAACATCACAGATTTTTTGAGTGGAATTGAAAATCTAAGACTTTCCTTTAGCAAAAGTTGTCGTCATCTCTTAGCTCTGAACTTACCTCTCAGACCTAAGCCTGTATTTTATAAGATATATTTGATTTTATTTTACTTGAATCATGAATGCATGAATAATTCAGTCTTGACTGAGAAGATGTAAAATAACAAAACCTATTAAACAAAGCAATCTTAAGTAATCAAGATATAAAATCTTTCTGGGTTAGTGATCCATCTAGCACAGTATCCTGCCTCTGACTAGTAGGGATGACAGTGTCAGTAGGGTAACTTGGGCACCTTTTGCTCCTATAATACTTTCCCAACATCCACAACTGTTGCATTAGGGTTGTAAGGGTTTGTCTCATTGCCCTAGTCTTTACAATATCTTTTTATGAATCTATTGTCTGTAACTTGGGCCATTTCTGAACTTGCTAGTACTCTTCTGTGGCAACAGTATCCAAAAGTTCACTATCTACATTTTAAACAATTTCTACTTCTTTTAAACCAGCCTCTCTTAGGAGTTTCGTTTGTTGTCTTCAATTATAATGTTGTTGAATTTTCTGAACAACAGTTTAGTGTTAATTTTATCTTACATTTTATTACCCAGTAGAACTTAGTGTTGTCTTCTGACTTTGAGATTTCACTGAACACTCCTTTGTCTTTGATAGAAATACTGAATAATAGTACAATTAAAAAACAAACAAACAAAGTGATGTGACAATCCTAGATTTTTTTTTTTTTTTGCAGCAAAATGCATTAGCTTCCTCATTCATAAACCTTGAGTGTATCTTCCTGCAGTTCTCAGTCAATAGATCAAAGAATGTGAACCTCTCCATTTCCTTTTTGTAAAGCACTTACACTGAACAATCAATCTACTGGTTCATTTCTGTTCCTGACTTAACTCTGCTTGCACTGTAAGATATGTGTTTTTATACTTGAAGGCCAAAACTTCTTCAGTACTCATAATATGGGCACATTAAGATTTAATGTGTGGCACAATATCATCCTCTCTTATACTCATAATAGATATCCAAATGTGTTGAACATTTTATTCTCTTTTTCAGCTACCATTATTCTCGTCATCTAAAACCACCAACATTAACTAAAGCCTTTGTTTTCCTTAGTTTTAACCACAAGTATGCATAGGCAGATGTTGGGTAATTTTTCGGTAGTGTATTACATTATCCATTACAGTGTAATGTATTTCTGTAGTGTAATTTTCTATGGTGTACCTTTCTCTACACTAAAGCCCATCTTTCATCTTTCTGCCCAGATTTTTATAGAATTTCTTGCTGTGTTGGTGTTCTGAGACCTTTTTAGTTTCCAGTGCCAGCATCTTGGCTCCAGTACTATTAAAGTATAGACTGATGGTTTTGTCCAGGTTTCTCTTGTCTCAAAAGGTTCCCTACTTCTTGTTTGAAAAAATTCTTCCCCTCTACACTACACTAACATCCTCACAGTGAAATCATAATTTCCTACCTGTATCTCAGTTTTGTATATCAACTTGGAAGCTTTCCATAGAGATCATGGACTTGGGTTTTCTTGCCATGAAGCCATGAGCACCACAGCATCCCTCTTGCACCTTTCTCCATCCCTGATAGCAACACAAAGTATGCCTACTGGGTCCTCTCTTTCACCTCCGAGCTCTCTTGACTGTAGAAAACTGGTGTAACATTAACCTAGCAGACAAGTTGACTTGTGACCTCTCAGATGTCACAAAAATAATTACCTATGTTTATAATAGTTAAATCTTTCCGCTGCCATTATGTGTCTGTTTTCATTTCTCTGAACTGAGTCTCTATGGAGGGAACATCCTGCAGGAAAGAAAAGAAAATAAATTTCAGTTTCAGGGAAGGTCTTGACCATTGTGTTCATCTCTTTTTCTCAACTGGGTACCCTCAGTTGCTGAGACTCCTATTTTCTGTGGTATGAACTTTAGTTCTCTTCTGCACTGCTGCTGTAGAAGAGAAATTGTTCTACCATATTCCTGCAAACTTCAGCTATTGACCTTTCAAATTTTCATAGCTGTTCCAAGGAAGTACAAGAGCAACAGATATTTTTGAGTAACCATGGTTAGGGTGTTGGGTCTTTATATGATCCTTTTGCAGTACATTAGCAAAAACTTATCAGTGGATTGAAGAAATTGGGTAATCACCACTGAATATTGCTTCATACTGACAAATATAGTGGGACATGACAGAGAGAATGGACCCTGACAGTGATCTGGAACACCTGAGAAATTGCCGTAGGCTAAAATATCACTGAATGTAAATAGTGTTCAGGTATACCTTTCTTTGTCTGAGCTAGTTAGCCTCAAAACCTTTTGTTTTGGGAAAATGAGAATTTCTGTGAGTTCTCATTTCATTCAAACCTCTAAAGAATTCTAGAAATATCTAGTTCTCTTAGTTTGGTAGAAAATCTAGATAAACCAGCTCAACCTTAGTTATTGAAGGTATTTAAAGTTAAATCAGATTAAGTGCAAAAATGTCCAGTTAACATGAAGAGGATAATTACAATAGGCTTTAGCAAGCACTGGTCCAAACCTAGTTTGGGTAACAGGAGTATTTTCACTTAAAGTATAATATTTTTCATTTAAAATTTTGCTGAAGAAATTCAAATCTTACTTATTAAAAAAAATACTTTGGAGATATCCAGCAGCCCACAGTCATTATCCTTTAGCATTCTTTAATGAGTTACTAAAAAAAAATTTAAAAAAATTACTTCCTTATAGATTACATTTTATTGGATCTCAAGGAATGAATGAGTAACATTAATCTCCAGCCTGGTCTTTTTTAACAAATTAAGCTCATAGTTTCTCTTTTTCTGTGGCTTTTCTACAACTTTACAACTCAGCTTTCTACACTTTTAGGAACTTTAATATGACCTAAATGAAAATCAAATAAATAGTTTAATTTAATAATTTAACTAAAAGACCTGCTTGCCTCTTCCATATTTACTTGTTATACTTAGAAGAATGTACACTTTTGAAAGGCTTTAGAAAATTGCCATTAGAGATGCTAAAAGAAAAATGTTTAAAAGCTTAAAATTGTCCTCTTTCATGTCCAAGTTGGTGAAGCCATAGAACATTAAAATCCTCAAAACACCTAAGTCTCTCAGCATAGCTTACAATTTTTACTCTCAATCCTTTTTTCCTTCTCTTACAATTTTTTTTTTCTTCTGAAATTGTTATTTATATATGTTGGTCTAGTTTAATATATCCTTCTGTGTCTTTGCTACTCAGTCTTGACTACCTTTATAGTTTGCTGAGGAAAGTGGATACTTCAGTCACTTTTTGACATATTGGAAAGTCTAAAACATCCCAGAGGCATGTAGTTCTCTTAATCCGTTGAAAAGATATTTCACTGGTTAGAAGATAGAATGATTGCATATCTGAATGAGAATATAGAAGTTACCTCTTAGCATACCTGTATAAATGTCTTCCAAGATGCTACATTTTAGTAATAAAGTTCTAAGTTGAAATTTATTGTTTGAAACAAACAAACAAAGGTAATAAGTACTGTGTATAACACAGAGGTTACAAAATATTCACTTTGGAGGAACTTACACTGTAATGGTGATTGAAAGAGTGTATAGGGCACTGTTGCAAGTGTTACATAGTAACACTTCCCCCTACAAAACTCTTTCATTAAATTACTAGAAGACACATTATAATAATCTTTCTACTTTGTTTGACCTTGGTGTATCCTCAGCTTGCTTCTTGTACCAGGTTCTTGGTACTCAAAAAATGATGGAGGCTACAAGGGTACAGAAAAGCTAACAAGTACGATAAAGATTTCAGGGAACATTTCCTAAAAAGACATATTGAGAGCTTTGTCCTTGTTTGCTCAGAAGGAAGTGACTGGCAAAATAAATCATAAGAGTCCTCAAATACCCAAAAAAAGACTGTAGCAGAAGGGAAATTGCTTTCTGTGTCTGTTGCATATGGAAGTGTTAATGGCCAGATTTCGTAAAAAAGCTATAGGAAAGCTGGTTTATTTTTGTTTTAGGATTTTTATTTTTTTTTTTCACTGAGGTTGATAGAAAACTGACACAGGTTGCACAGACAGGTGCTGGATGCCCCATCCCTGGGAACATTCAAGGTCAGATTTAATAATATCTGGATGAAGATGCACCTGCTCATTGTATGGGGTTTGTACTATATGGCCTTTAAAAGATCCCTTCCTCCCCAGACTGTCCTATGGCTCTATGAGTTTAAAAGAGGCAAACCCCAACCCAAACACACAAAAAAACCCCACACATACAAGAGAAACAAAACAAAAATCAAATAAGCAAAAATCCAAAACCAACCCCTGTGTCTCCCTGTTCTTTTATAATTCTCTTAGCTTTCTGAAATATTTACATACTTGGAGTCAGATTCTCAGAGTTCTCATGCATTTTTCATAAACAATTCTATTATTAGGGTAACGACTTTTTGCTGTTGACAATTCCTCCTGGTAGGAGGAGACATTGATGGACTGTGGCCTTGACCAGAGGGGTTGAAGAGATTGAACCCCATAATCCAATCTGGTCTCATTCTCAAAACTGTACAAAGACTAAAGTAAAAATTAAAAAGGCACTTTTCCCTGCTTGGACATTCACGCTGTGTCTGTGTCATTCTTTGTGTCAGTAATGCATCACCCCCTCAACAACTTAAAATTAAGGTTTTGCAGGGAAGAGAAAATCCTCTCAGCCAAACAAGTTATCCATGATATTCAAAGTTATCCAAGTTATCCACGGTATTCAAAAGGGTTTGGAACCCAGATAAAAGCAGCACACAAGCTCAAAGTGATGCTAGTGGGGGATCTGTCGAGCAAGCTATCTAGCTGGAGTTGTTTGTCCTAGAGAAAAGAAAGCTGATGGGAGACCTTTTCACTTTTTACAACTACCTGAAAGAAGGTTGTAGAAGGTGTGAGTCAGTCTCTTCTTTCAAGTAACAAAAAAAATACAACAAAAGGAAATGGCCTCAAATTGTACAAGGGGAGGTTTAGATTGGGTATTAAGAAAAATCTTCTCACTGAAAGGGATACAAAGCAGTAAGTCACTATCTCTGGATGTATTTTAAAAATATGTGGATATGGTACTTATGGACATGGTTTAGTGGAGGACTTAGCAGTGCTGGCTTCATGGTTGAACATGATGTTCTTAGAGGTCCCTTCCAAGCAAAATGATTCTATGATTTTAGTACTTGTAGAATAAAGGAGTAGCTAAGAGGCATTCTGCTAAAAATGTTAAAAAACCTCATAGTTGCAATGGGGAAACTATGAAGAATCTTTTATATATATGGAATGCTCTTTACAGAAGCATTTTCAACTGATGTTTAGATAAACTTTTCTAAATTTATCAATAAATATGATAGTAATGTCAGTATTGATAGGAAAAACAGACTAAGAACAACATTCATTAACAAATTTGAGAAAAACATACTAAAATTCTAAAAAAGTTGCAGAAAATAGAAGAGAAAGTAGATTAGTAAATTAATTCAACAAGTTATTGAATTTGTTGTATACAGTTTACATAGCTTGTGAGTAGGGCTGCTTTTTGCAATTATGAGGCAACGCATGTAACGGCAGCATTAGAAATGAGAAAAAAGCTACTCATATGTGTAATGCCATAGTTCCTCCAGGCTTATCTGAGCTGTCATAAAGAATACAGGAAAAAATTTACTTGGAATAAGTATTTAAACTTTTGACAGTAGGGGTGATGCCTCTATACTGAGGGTTTCCTTGCAGAAGCCCTGTTCTGCTACTGAAAAGACTCTGAAGCCCGTCAGCCTGCAATGTTAGACACCTTACCATATACCAATAAAGTCAGGATAGGAAGGGAAATTTAAGATACTTTATGTTTCTGTTGAGTGTATTTTTATTTCAGTTCTATGGTATGGTCACAAATATTAGAATAGATAGCTTCTAAGAAAAACCAGGATGTTCTGTCAATAGGCAGTTTAAAAATAGTTCATAAATCTATGTTTGTTTCTGTTTTTTCAGTGATGCTTTGTGTTCACAGTAATAAAATACTTTTTACATCAGCATAGTGGAAAAATGAAAGATATATCAAATAGTTTTACACCATGAAATTCTCGATTTGCCAATTACCTTCTAGAGACCAGAACTTCACTGGCAAAAAGAATAGGACCAGCAAGATGTACTGTTCTCTTTAGTTAATCTATCCAAGATGTATGTGTTTACCAGTAATAACAACATAAAAATAAAAAACCCAGTGTTTTAATACTGAGTTGTTTCTCCTTTACATCCAGAGAGAGCATTTAGATTTATTGCCTGATTTTTCTACTGTACATCGCTGTGTATAAAGTATTCATTTCTGGCCATGAATATGTCAAGTAGTCAGTTCTCAGAAAGATGGAGCCTCATCTGACAAGAAAAAGTGTTTTCTTAAGATAAAGATTCCCACTGTGTCATTTCATGTCTTACCATGGCTTAGAAAATTAAAGAAAAAGAAATAAATAAATGGAAACAACAACAAGAAAAATCAAACTATGAACAGCAAACAAATTTTGGGGCATTAGGACTCAGTAAACAAGATCAGTGCAGCACAGTGTTTGTCTACACAGGAAACAGCCTAACATAAATGTGACTTGCAAGCTATTTGTACTAAGAATAAATTTACTGCCAACTGTTGATGTGGGTGGCATCCACTTCACAGTTAAGCAATCAATCACAGATTTCCATACCCCTTGTTTTTGCATACCTGCAGATGTTCACATAGAAAACACGAAGATTTAAGAATTTTAATCCTAATATAGTTTTTCACAGTTACCATTTCACACTTACATACTTATGTAAAGGTTTGTAAAGTGTACTTCTTAAAAGTATCAAAAGGAAGGAAAAGAAGTATGTTGAGACTTGTGTCTAAATATATATGTATGTAAAGAATAGATACAATGGCTCAAAATAGGTTGTAATATAATTACAGGATTTTCATGCAAGAGTGATTGGGATTAAAGTGAATGAACAGTGTGTGTACAAATTCAAATGCATTACTTTTTTGCAGATTCATTCAGATTAGTGAACATCATCTTTGACAGAATATGAAAAAAACTTAGCCCAAAAAATGTATAGCAGTGGTTCCCTCCTTGTTCCACTACAGCAAATCCCCTTTGAAGGTGGTTTCACTACTGCAGAAAAATCAAATCTATCCTTGGAGCTTGGGAATACTCTGTGTCATTCAGAAGCATCCTTTTCTGGCAGCACCTGAAGTTGTGACAAGGCTCTTTTATCTAGGACAGTGGTCGCAGTAATATGGGGCCTCTGGGATAGAAAAAAAGAGAATGAAAGGGGAATTACAGAGCTCCATAAACCACTGCTTATTTTTGAAGTAAGGCAAAAATTGCACTTTTACATTTCCTTTGGATACAGTCCTCTTTTTTTCTCCTCTGTGACATTTTCAAGACTATCTAATGTTGTCAGAATTTTTAAGTTGTTTTGTCTCTGCTGATATTGCATTCTTGGGATAGTAATGTACTGTCTTCACAAGGGGAAACTACACCAAATGCACACATAAAATATTTGAAATCATTATACAAAGGTTTCTGAAATCTGCTGTCTTTTCTGTGTTTCTTTTTGTCTGCTAAACTTGTAACTATTTGTATTTGTTTTTGAGTTGTATCAGGATATTTAGCATATTTATTATATTAGAAATAATTTTACTCTCAAAAATTTAGATAATCCAAGTGAGGTAGCTGTCCCTTTAAAACTAATCAAAAGTGGATTGGTTTACTTCCTTATTTAACAATGAATTTAAATATATACAAAGTGAGTGGTTCATATGTTAAAGCTATCCCCGAGTGTGGTACTTAAGGACCCAGGAGAAGAAATGAATCCATATTCTATTCCTTACCCTGCCTACCAAGATAAGGTATGGAGCAGTGGTATACTTTTTTCCTCTTTATTTAAGAGAGAGTGAAGACTGAAGAACATCATTCATGAAACCTGTCAATGGTAATCTCATAAGTGTTATTATATAGAAGTGACTACAAGAAAATGGATTCTAGCAAGAAGTAAAGGTGTAGGCCCTGTTTTGAAGAAAGTAATACAAAGAAGCCAGTGCTCAAATATTTTCTGTTTTGTATAACAGAATATTGGTCTTCACAGTGTGAATTAGCAATCAGTGTCTTAGGTAAGTTAACACCCAAGAAAGTATATGTCAAGTGACTTTGCAGCATTTTAGATGCATCAGCAAAACCACATTTGGTTCATGTAGCTTTCAGTCAAGATCTTCTACTGAAAATTACCAGCTTTTACTTCAGATTTTCATTCAAGTTAATGCTATCTTAGATAATTCAGCAAACTAAAATGGTAAATAAAAGTAGACATGATTTAAGATGATCTGTACATTTGTTGTTAGGAGCTACAAGTAAAAATTATCTGCTTCAGTTTCATTCAGAAAAAAGTGAGAAACAAAAAACCTTTCAACAAAATTGAAAGTTTAATAGAAGTACGATCATGTTCAAAATTTGGAGCTAAGCATCTAACACAAACCTCCACTGAGAATCCAGTAAAGTTCTTTTCCTGGCTTTTAGACAGTTTTCTTTGAAGACATAATAACAATCTGCTTCTGCTTGCTCTAAAAACAAGTGTATTTCCAAACTAATAGAGGAAAAGGACTAGAGATAATCCGTAAAATGTGGTTTGCACTGTGAAGCACTCTGTCAGGTGAATTTTGGCAAAGTGGTGTGAAAAAGGAATCAGACATCTACTTGATACTAATATGATTGCTCACATCTGCAAAGCCAAAGCAGAAAAAAACCCGAGATACTGAATGTGGTAATGAAATAGCTGTGAAGATTTGTTTACTTGAAAAGACACTGTGTGGGTTGATTTTTTTTTCTTTAAATCCATTTAGATGCAAGGTCAATTTTACTGTTTAAATTATATGTAGCAATAATGCACCTGGGGAAACTTACTTTACATAGAAATTACACCTCAGTTAAATATTCCTTTGTGGGTTCCTCAACCAGAATATCAATTATACATTGGTTTGTCCTAGCATGCCATTTAAAACCTTTTTGTAAAGCTCACAGAAGAAAACTGACCTGGTTCCTTATGCTGTGAACATGTAGTGAAAGGGTCAATTTACCTACATTCTAATCCTAAATGGAAGAAATTACTTCCATTGAAATACAGTATAATTTGTTTCAGACTGCTTGTTAGATAGCTCTCTCTGAAGATGATAGAAGACATTAATTGATTTTGTAGTTCAGTGACACAAGGTTAAGTGATTTTCTCAATCACACAGCTTGGCTTTGAGGCTTGTTTTCGTTTTTCTTCTCCTTGATTTGAAAGGTTTTTGTCAAATATGTGGGAGGCACTTGATGGGAGAAACATAGCATGCAACACATAATTAGTATGATGAATGTATCTGCCAGTGCCTGCCTTTGGTTAACTTACTGGAATTTAGAGTAAAGGCATTAGTGGCTTAGGAGAAAAAGCAGAGGATAGATGTGAGAGAAGGAAAAGAGTAAATAAAAATGTTCTTCAGTGTTAAGGGTTAGTAGGAAACTATCACTAAGGTATTAGAAAATACCATAGAAAACCATTTTTTTTCTAAGCAAAGTTACTGTCAGAATTGTTTAGAAATCAGTAGCTAATATTGCATATTATCCAAATGATAGAAGATCCAATACATATTTAAGATCTAAGTATTCTGTAAAAAAATACCAAATTTTTCTTGTTCAAAAACTCAGTTCCAGTACCTTGTGGTCTAGTGGAGAATTAGTAAATTCATCAGTCCCTTATCAATCCCTTTTCACTTCTCCTTTTCTCTGACAAACATACAATAGCTACACTGTACAGACCAGAGTTCTGTGCCCTGATCTTCCTGGTTTAATAGATCATCTTCTCTTGCTGTGTGTTTTGACAGTTATCCAATACCTATAGTTTCTCCATCCCTGCCCTTACAATGAATGAAAAAGAAAACATATTCTGTAGATGCAGTTCTCACTGGAAGGGGGGCGGGAAGGAGAGGGGTGGAGAACAACACATTCATTTCCTTGCTAGCATTCCTCCAGATTCTAATAAATAACATGGGACCATTACTAATAACAGAAAAAGAAAAAAAAAATCTTGATGATTTTGATTAAGTACACATATATCACTGAAGAAAGTTAAAATAAAGCCAAATGTTGCTGAAATTAGACTTATATAATGGAATAAACAAGATAAAATGGCTTTGCAAGTGTTTTCTCTCCCACTTGAAACCTGTACATGGTTTAATTTCCACAGACTGTATTTAAGTTGCTTGGTGAGTCTTTTCTTTCGCATTTGTAAAGCACTTCATGTCCAGTTCTGCAGTAATCAGTAAGCTTATGCACACCTTGAATTTTCATTTTGTTTCATTTTTTCCAGACTCATATAGCTGTACATCTGTGCACATATGCTGAATTTATTCCTGTTAAATTCACTTTGAAGGGTATTGCACCAGCTTGGTTTTAACTGTCTTGGACCTCTAGCTTTGAAGTGTATTTGTTATCAGAGACAGTAATAGGATCTAGCTGCAAAGCTAAGTTCTGGTTATAAATTTATATTTCTCCAATATTGCATCTTCCAGTGCAACTTCTATTATGTCTCACCTCTAGTAAGAAAAATATTTCGTACTGACAACGTTTCCCTAACTGGGGGTGCTGAAAATCTGGACATGAGCTAGCAGTGTGCCCTTGCAGCCCAAAAACCAACCATCCTTGTCCTGCAGGTGAAAGGAAGTGACAGTGCTCCTCTGCTCTGCTCTGGTGAGACTCCAGCTGCTGTACTGCATCCAGCTCTGGCATCCCCAGCACAGGAGGGGTATGGGCCTGTTAGGATGAGTACAAAGGAGGGCTATCAAGATGATCAGAGGGCTGGAGCAACTCTCCTATGAGGAAAGGCTGAGATAGGGCTGTTTAGCCTGGAAAAGAGAAGACACTAAGGCAACCTTAGAGCAGCCTTCGAGTACATAAACAAGGCTGATAAGAAAGAGGGAGAGAAACTTCTTAACAGAGACTTTTGAAATACAGCAAGTGACAATGATTTTAAACTGAAAGAGGGTAGATATGGGCTGAGCATAAGGAAGAAATTTTGTATGAGAGTGGGAAAATACTGGAAAATGTTGCCCAGAGAGGTAGTGAATGCTCTACCTCTGAAAACATACGTGGTCAGTTTGGATTGGGCTCTGAACAGACTGATCTATGTTAAAATTTCCTGCTCATTGCAGGGAGGTTGGACTATGTGTTTTTTAAATGTCCCTTCTAATCCAAGTGTTTCAATGATTCTACTGTTTTAACAAGCCATTTAAAAGCTAAACAAAACTGGCAATCAGGACACTGCAGTGTCAGAGATGGCTTATTAAAAAATACTTTGGTTGGTAACAAAAATTATTATAAGATGGCAAAGGGTGAGTGGAAGTAATGAGAGTGACAAATCTAAGCAAATGTGTCAGCACAGATAAAATCACCTGTTTTTACTCAGTTGGAGATTTAGCTGTGATCTGTAGAGAGTAAGTTTACATAAGCATAGTTGCTTCTCAGGATACAACTCAAGAAGGAAGTATGACAGATTGCTAGGGGCTATGCTATCAAAGGCTTTTAACAAAAAAACCCTGAAAGACAGGCATGATGCTTGAATATTTTTTCAAGGCAGCATGCTATATTCTGTACTAGATATAATAAAACTGTAGAGCTTCCACCAGTCACCTCTGGCAGGATATTGCAATAGTCAAGCATTTTAGTTGCACATGCACGTGGGGTTTTTTTCCCACAAAGTCATCAAGACATAAAACTATGAATTTTGTGAAAGAAAAAAATCTTTTTCAAGCATTTGGATATATAAAATTTTCCATCACAGTTGAAAATTATTATGTTAAAAGATACATACTGGTTTTGAAAAGCCTGGATAACTGAAATCAAAACACTTCATACTGTTACAGAATCACAGAATCACAGAATCAACAAGGTTTGAAAAAAACCTTTGAGATTATTGAGTCCAACCAAAGACCTAACACTACCTTGTCCACTGGACCATGGCACTAAGTGCCATGTCTAGTCTTTTCTTAAATATCTCCAGAGACAGTGACTTCACCACTTCCCCAGGCAGCCCACTCCAATGTCCAATCACTATTTCTGTCAAGACGCTGTTTTTATTTAGGTTGTTTTTTAAGATCTTTGTAATATTTTATTTTTATGTTCATAAGTGGGAATCCAATAATAAAAAAGTACTTAAATAAACATCTTCAATATTAGTCATTTTTAGTCTTTTATTTCTTCTCCTAAAGAATCATGAAGCTATTTTATTTTCATCCTGATTGTGAATGGGGAGATATTTTTCTGTTTCAAACTTTGACAGATATTGAAAAACATTTTTGAAATATACCTATTATATGTCAGACAGGATATCAAGACTCTTAGCCAGACACTTTTTTCTTATGTTACTTCAATGTCCACAAATGATTAGTTGTCTGTAACTGAAGTATGAAAAACTGATGTTTTCACAACTTCTGACATATCTAGCTAATGACTTAATGCACACATACTTGCAGTGCTGAGAACTAATATAAAGGTTTTATGAGAAAGGAAGATTGAAAGTCCTCCAAATCCGGGAGCAAGCTTTTTTTTTTCCCCTACTGAGCAGAAAATAATTAAATTGAATAGAAGGCAGCTCCATTTGTATCAATTATGCTTTAAAAAAGAACCTGCTTTCAGGTGGTTGTAGATAAGAGATGAGGTCTCCCCTGGGATTCCTTTTCTCCATGCTGAACAACCCCAGAGGCTTCAGCTGCTCCTCATATGACACACTCTCCAGACCCTTCACCGTCTCTGCTGCCCTTCTCTGGACACACTCCAACACTTCCATGTCCTTCTTGCTGCAAAGGGCCCAGAACTGAACACTGGATTTGAGGTGTGGCCTCACCAGTGCCAAGTACAGGGACACAGTCACCATCCTGGTCCTGCTGACCATGTCATTGCTGGTACGGCCAGGATGTCATTGACCTTCTTGGGCACACTCTGGCTCATGTTCAGCTGCTGTCAACCAGCACCCCCGGGTCGTTTTCCCCCAGGAATACTATTTTTCCCCATAGTATGAAACAATGGAGTAAAAGCCACAGTCATTAAACTTTTTTTTTTCTTTAACTTTTAAGGAATTGTTTTGGAAGTCATAAATTAAGGTTTCTGCCTAACATTTTCAGTGTTTCAACTGCTGTGATATCTCTTGCAAAATAATAAATTAGGGTGTTTTGCACATTCTTCTTAACAGGTCTTCAGAAATTTGGAGGAAGCTGTTAATCCCCTAGTGTTAAAGCAGCTTAAGTAGGTGTTCTTTCTAAGAAAGTTTCAGAGGAGTTATGCTTTTGGGGATTTCTTACTACTCATCATTTTCAACGTACACAAAGTTTAGTGCTGCTGCTTTGTTTCTTCATAAGTGTATATGTCAAGATATTTCCCTTCCTTTTCCTGTTTTAAATGACAACAGAGATGAATGGAGATAATGGCACAAAGCCATAATTGTGCATGAAACAAATGATTGTCAGTTCTAATTGACTTTCTTATTCATTTATTCAGATAAAATAACCATATGATTTATACTTCTTGCATTAAGAGTATAGAAATGTAGCAGAAAATAAAACCCTTTGCATTTCATCTGGTTCTCAGGGATCAGAGGGACTGTATGAGGCTGGGCTTGGTCTCATTATAGCCAATCTAGCACTGTAAGTCTGCTGAAGTTCAGTCATAGCTTTCACAACCACAGATTCACAAATACCATAGTTTTGTCACTATAGGTGTGTTTGTATACAATAAGAACTCGTGCAATTACTGATTCACAAATAGTGCAGTTTGCCATTCTGATGCCATAGGTCTGTCCAAGTTCAATGAGAATTTACAGAATCCAGGCTCAAAAATGCTGGAGTTTATTGAAGCAACAGAAGGATTGCTGGTCAAGGATTGCTGGTGATAAATGCACTAACTACAGAGAGTTATATGTTTTGAGACAAAATGCAGTAACAGATCTATGAGCACTATACATACACACACACACACATATATATGTGTAACAAGTATTCCTGTGTCTGTTCCAATGCAGCTGGAGGGACAAAGCTCACCTAAAGTTGTCCCTTTAGGAGAGGGAGAGAGGTGGATTCTATAAATTCATACTGAGCCAGCAGAGATATTTGTTTTCCCCTTCTCTATCCCCAAACTCCTTCTTTTATATTATGATTTTTTTGTCACTTCCCAAAGTGATGGAACAATCACATGCTATAGGTGTGGTTTTGGTGACTATGACTTATACATGTCATGCATGTTCTCTATTCTCTTAATTTGCATTCTTTGGGATGTAAAAAATTAATGCCTAAATAGGGCTTAGTGAGTGTCTTCGTTACTTGCTTATTTACACTCAGTCAGAATTTATATTTCATACAAAAGTAAAGCAAGCACACTTCTCCTCCTCTACCTGCTGAGGCAGCAGTAAAGGCTGTCTGACCTTCTCCAGTGTCTTTTTGAGCATTCTTGTCTCCTTGAAGGACCAGATTTACAAGCCTTGTGGCCAGTGGGGGAAAGTGAGGCTGACGGCTGCTACAGATGTGTGGGTGCTCCTCTGTGCCTGAGAGGCTTTGAGGCCTCCTCTTCACCCCAGACATCCTTCCAACATTAAGCCTGATCTGAGCCCAGTGTGAGATCACCAAGGGGCCCAGCCCATGTTTTTCTCATCAGTTCTTCATTGACTTAAAGTAATTCCATAGCAATTCTGACAATTTACCACAAAACCAGAGCAAACATATAATTTAGACATGAAAAACGTGATGACTCTCCCTTCGCTTCCCTTCAAATTTTTTTCTGAAGTCAGTTTATTTAATCAGAATTTCATTTCTTTCTTTAGGCTTTGCAAATACTCTACTGTTGTCAGGCAATAATGGCCCAGCTGATCAGGAAACACATATACTAAACACAAACTTTGCATTGAAGTAGAGGATTATAAGTGATGACTGAAAACCCATTTTCCTTCCAGTGTTATGCCATTTGATGGGTTTTCAGCTGTGTGTACTTATTTGAATTATTTCTGCATTACTATAAGCATCTCAGTCTTTTAAGTGAAGAATGCACTTAATGGTCTGGAAAATTATTTCAATGTTGCTCAAAAGCTTTATGTGACACTATAGTGTATGGTGCAGTAGACTCTTGTCAGTTAACACAGCCATGAATGGGGTGAAATATAGTTATAGATAGTGCACTGTAAAATAAGATATAAAAGTAGCTTTTCCTGTCATTAAATGACTTTTTTAAAAGAGGATAATACTATCCAATGATAGCATGCTTATACATAGATTTTTTTTAGATATTCATCTTAAAGGTATTCATCATAAACTTGGGCTCTGCTTATAATGATTTTCTGAATCTCTCTCTTTTAAATAAAAATGAAAATAAATAAGAAACAAACAACCCCACAAAATATATTTATAGTCAGTGATGTGCATTTTAACCAATCTGTATCTCAATGAATTTCATTTTCAAGGAAAATAGAACAAGAAAAGATGAACTTGTACTGTAACTAGACTGGTTGAGGCTAGTCATTAAGAAAAATTTTAATGAGATTTTTAGAGCATTAGAATGTGTTGCCTGTTAAGAAATGCCAATTTTCTTAAAAGATGTCTTTAACACGTTAGATCAACATGTACCAATAATGGCTCAAACACAGTTGATTCATACTTAGGAGTGGAAGTCCTATTTCTCTGTGATTCTTTATATTTGGACAGATGTATTTACAGAAGTAAGATTTAGTCCTTTAAACTGATATCCTTGTAGGTTGTATTCATGTAGAAATTAAAGAAAAATTCAAATTATTCTGGCAAATATATTGGAGAGGGGATGTTAGTGACTGTAATAATTTCATTGCTTCTAGAGTGATTTTCACAGTGAAATGTTTATTTCTCATCTCAGAGTAAAAATGAAACTAATTTTGTTTGGTGTTTCTTTTCTGGGAAAACGTAACTGTTTCATTAAAAATGTGAAATTCAAACTTATATATTTTTATTTTTAAGTCTATATTAAATCAGACTAAAATCAACCAAGAGCTATTGAGGAGACTAATGAGTATTCTCTCAAAATTCCAGAATTAGCCTAGCCTGGAAAGAAAATACTTGCTCCTGAGCTATCGCTGAATTAATGGGCTGAATGGATTTCTGGGAAAGTAGGTAAAGAACAAAACACAGATATACTAGGAGACAGTAAACACAGCTCTCACTCAGTGGATGAAGGAGTCTCCTTTTTCTGTCTAGTACTTTCAGAAGTATATATTCATCTGTATTAGACACCTACATGTACAAACTGCAGTTACTCTGTGCAGTCAGTAACTTCCTTATTTTTCTGATGCACCCAACCATGGAGCATCTAAAGACTCAATTTACAGTGGAAGTTCTCTTTACTCCCTGGATGCATGACATTGGCTGTGTAGGTACTTATCATCTGTTTAGTACCTCAATAGTAAATCTAAACTGGGATATATTTCACTGGGAGCATCAGCTAGTTATATTTGCTGTGTATGGGGAAAATACACAGAATTCTCAAAGCCTGTCAGAACAAAATTTTGGACAGGTTATACAGAACGTACCTTGAAAAAAAACCAGGATGAATAGAAATATTTTTTATAAATTAGTTCTCTTTTTTTTTTTAATCTAAGTTCTTAGTATCATTTTACACCATTGTTTATAGTATGAGATTCTAATTTATGTAAATTTCAACATTAGAGACTAGATTGTCATATGATAAATATATCCTTTTTGTAACCTTTGTTTCCTCAGTTCAAAAGGACAGAGGAAATAGTTGAACATTACATGGGTACACACACGTGTTAAGCATCAAAGGAATAGGAAATGTTCTTCTTTTATTTTCTTTCCCTCTTCCTTTTTTATTTGAGTGCTTAAAGGATAAGTTATTGACAACTCTTGCATTTCTGTGCTATAGCCAATATTATTTTTGATCATAAAAACTTATTGTATTAAACACATTTTATTGTCCATAAACAGAGAAGTGGTAATGTCACCATGCTGCAAACTAAGATAGGTAGCCACAGAAGAAAATAAACAAGAAGAAAAATGGTCCTTTCAACAACACAAAAACCCTCACAGTTGATGATGTAGTGCAGTGTTTAAATAACCTTAATACAAGTTCTTATGTAAAAACAAATCTATACTAAAGTGTTTAGAATTACTAAGAGGATTTCTTGAAATGTGGTGTGTTCCTGAACAAGCTCATTTCAAGTGACACTTGAGATTTGTTCAGTAAAGCTGAAGGATACTGTAAGTTGGTGGAAATTCATAGGTATTTTTTTAAGTACTTTTAGAACATTAGACATCATCATTTGGTTTGTATCACTCATTAAAATATCTGTGTAATATATTGATATATTTGTTCTTTTTCCATTTTGCACTACTAAAAAGAGACCATATTTCCTTAATACACATAGCACAAATACAAAACAGCATTTTGTAGCTTTCAGACTTCATAATTGCAAGACTGGCAGTTAAAAAAAACCTAAACACTTTCTGAAGTACAAGAAAAAGTTAATTTCTTCAAATATTTTCTCACTGTTGGCTCAATAAGTCCCTTTGAATATTGTGTTCACTAAATTCACTACACAGGTATAAAATTATCTAGATGTCCTTTGTCTCATTATAGAATATGAATTTAAATCATAAATAAATCCCTGGTATGACAAGTCAGTCTTTTTATATGCCTTTCTAATAACAATAGTCTTAAAAAGAGAAAATTAAAAAAAACCATTTTGACAGATTTATGAGAGTTCATGGTATTTATACAGGACTGTCATATACAGACATGTCTTCAGTCCTTTGCTAGAAATAGCTTTCAAAAATGTATGTAAAAACACATATAATTGAGATGACTTCAAAAAAAGTTCCCTATGTGCTAGATTTCTAAAGCTCAAATAAATAGTGAGAACTTGTAAAATGTACAGAGCTGCAACCACAGACAATGCAAGAGAAGACGTTGTGTCCACGGATACTAAACGACAGCATTTTTCCAGAAATCAAAATGGATTGGTAATTTATGTTTGAATTATATTCATACATTATTCAGCAATCATACTCTGAGCAGCACTTTTCTAGAACTTGAAAATATTAAGGGACTATTGTAATGGGTCAAAGGGGTTGCTCTGGAGCCAGCTGGGCTGGGCTGCTATCTAATCATCCCTAAATATTTGCTATGCCTCATGATATGTATTGCACATAAAAATTGGAAGGAGCTCTGGGTAAGAAGTGTGTGCCCAAATAGTGAGTTCATTTACTGGTCTGTGAAGCACTGGGTTTGTCATGGACATACATTCATTTCCCAGGACATGGGAGTTCCTGGTTTTGATTCTCACCTGGCACTGACAGGGAAGATGAACTGACTGAAAAATAATAGAACAACATTGGACTGTTGGAACTTTCATCTTGAATATTCTGCCACTTGGTCAATATCACTTAGGTTGTCATAAATTTTCAATAGTTAATAATCAGTATTATTATTTAGGACATAATAAATTATCAAACCCCTCATTCTCCCTAATCTAATCACTGTCCCCTGCTTTACACAGAAAGACTGAATCCTTTTTATTCTTCTGCAAAGCAGTTTTATAGATACAAGAAACTAAGGGTGAAGAAAATCATTTGAAACTTCATTGTCCAGGGTTAGGGCTGATTTCTCAGAGACAAGTGGGCACACTTAGTTGCAGGCCATGTTAAAATGACCATTTTAAGGTATTTACAGTTGAAAATTGCACCTATTATCTATATTATCTTGCTGTTTTATAAAGAAAATTATCTTGATAGGGTTTTATTTTTTCAGAATTAGAACAAAAATAGAAGATTTAATGTTCTGAGACAACTTTTAGAAATCTCAAATATCTTGTTCTTAAGAGATTTTCTTTCACACAGAGCAATATAGTCATGTCTTTTCCAAACTATGCATGTATGGGGCATAAAATTATCTTAAGTTCCTGAGGATACATGTGTCATTTTCCTTTGACAAAGGCAATCTTTAAAAAAAGGGTGCTAAAAGTCTGTTCTTCAATTTTTCTGTAAATGACTTCTGTAACACATTTCACAAAACCCCTAAGTGATACAGTATTACTGTTATGGATCACCATGTGGAAGTTGGGTGCATATTAAAATATAATTTTAAGGTTAATTTTTTTGTTTCCTGAAAATCAGAATGCAACTTTTTGTTACGTCTTTGGAAATATTTAAAAGAATTTATTAGGACGGTATATTGCCTGAGGTCAAGCTGTAGATTTTCCCATATACAGGAGAATGTTTGTCATTAAAAGAGTTCTACAAGTACAAGAATTTCTAATCAAATTTAAGAAACTATTGTTGACACAAATGGAAAACATCTACTCATGCTAAAGTGGCTACTGTGCACCATTTTTACTTCATGGAAAATTATATATTAGAAGTTTTCTTACAGGAAAAGCAGAGCTACTTAGATACAGCAGAAAAATATCCATAGCTTTTGTGCAAATGTGAAATTTCTTAACATACTCATACTTCATTTTAATTTTCAGTTTCCTGAGAGCTACCACAACTAATTTTTGCAAATAACTGTCCCAGATCCAGGAAATACATAGTTCTTTGTAGTTGTCTCTTGACTGACATCTATTTAATTTTCAATATTTGATTGAATTTACAAAAGCTGAGTTTTACAAAGTCAGAATTTTATTTCAAACTCACATTGTTTGTTTACTTAAATTTTGTCTCAGAAGATGCAGTTCTAAATTTCTTCATGAGAGTTCCATTGGTAGAAGTATACAACTCACAAAACTTCTTTCTGTAATTGTTGCATGCTGTATATTGAAGCATCACTGTGACCCTGTACCAAATAATGGACTTCACTTGCATGCTGAACATTCTCCAGTAAGATAAAATGGTAAAAGACTCTGGAGAGTCTAAAATATAAGATGGGAAGTAGAGGTAGAGGGACTTTAATTTAATTGCCTGTTCCTAAGAGGAAGCAAATAGCCCAAATAGGCATGCTGTGTATCCTGTTCTTGACCTCAAATATTGATTCAAGTATATATTTTGTTCTTTGCCTGTGATTTTCTTAACATTTAGGTATAAACACAATGTAATTATTGTCCAGATTCTCAGGAGCGTTAATAGCAACCTTGCTCATATAAGCTTCCATCACCAGTAACACCTGTACAGTGAAAAACTCATCAACTAGATTACTGGATTGACAACTTAGTCTTAATCGTACTAAGAAGCTTTTTGACTAAAAATAACAGCTAAGATTCTTTACTTGTGTCAATCAGCATAACTTCATTACCTTGATATGAAGTATCTGGATTTATACTTCGTCAAGATTAACATATGAGGTCCTTCTCACCCTCATCGGGTATGTACTTTAAGAAGGTCTTAAGAAGGATGGGACAAGAAAAGTATTGGACAGTTCCAAACATGGCAGGTGACAATTGTAATATCTGCACTAGAAAAACTCCTGTCCCCCCTGTTTTGGGGCTCTCCATTCATCCTGGTTCACTAGATTTTAATGTTTTTTCTTAGCACATGAGATAATTTTTTTTAATTACATATCAGATATGTAGATACAGGTAAATTTCTTTAGGTATGCTGTTTCATATTACTTCTGGTCATTCTAGAGATTCAGAAAATGAAGCAACACATTCAGGGAAATGCTTGTTATAGTAGATTAGATGGACTTCTTATACAGACATACATAAAGAAAACACTGGGTAAAAATGTTTCTGTGCTTCATTCAATTAAAGAGGAACGCTGAAGGAATGCTGAAAAGAATTCAGAATGAAAACAAATATATTGTTCTGAATCCCTGTTTTATTTTGTCATTATAATTAGAAATGGGGTATTTTTATATAGTCTGTGGTGTAGTGTTCAAGAACAGTTAGGCCAAGAATAATAATTTAGCCTGATATTAGGTAGTTAAACAAAGTGAGTGATTGGATCTTAAATAAACAGCCTTCTTCCTTATGAATTTTAAAAACAATCTTACTCCTCCTAAATGTTAGTAGAGTATGCAATCAATTTTTTTATTATTATTATTTTTAATTTATATTTAAAAATTGCAGTAATAGTATAATTTAAGCTCAGCCATGTTAAGGAAGACGGCTTTGCTTTTTGTTGTTGAAAGTTTATTTCCCAATGATTGGTTTACATGTACATTTGAATAAGTTTCAATGAATCTTCATGTCATTATTTAGAACATGCACTTAGAGCATTGACCTTTTGTACCAAACTGTAAATCAAGATAGGCCCATTTTTATACGAAATGGAGAAATTGAAAATAATTTTAGAAAATTCATGTGCTTTAGAAAGAACACACTGAGGATATTGAGGGTCACTCTTTTAAGTCATTCCAGGTCCTCAGAAGACAGGAATTTGCACAAGATGGAACCCCAGCAAAGGAAAAAAAACCTCTCTGACATTTCCATTGATCTATTTTCTTGCACTTTGCTTATTAAGCTTATCGATGACTGAGCAAGTAAGTTGAGTCTTAAGTTGGTAGGTTTTGCTCTTTTCTCATAGGGAAAATTAAAACCTGAAGGCACAAAACAACAAAGACGGTTTCATTTTGAGTAAATTTAAATGAGAATGGTAAGTAGGAAAAAAAAAAAAGGAAAGAAGAATTCTTTTCCCTTTCCTTTTTTTTTTTTTTTTTTTTTTTTTTTTAAAGGAACCCAGCATGGAAGTTTATAATATATTGTGCTTGAAATTATTGTATTATTGTGATTTGATTCATGAAGTTGTATAACTTCAATCATTCTGGGTGATAAAGTCATTACTTTTCCAGGACAAATAACAAAATGTATGCAGAGTTATTCCTAAGTAAGTCTTGCTCCAGTTAGAGTTTTTCAGAGTCAGAATTTTTAAATTTGTAATTTCTCTTAATTCAGAATAATTTCAACTTCAGACAATACTTGTTTTAAGATAAGACATGTTCAATATTAATATGTACAGCAGAAGTTGAGCACTTTGTTGAATAATGTATTCACTCAAATTAGAAAGAGAAACAGCTGTATAAAATTGAGTTGTGTCATTTTTTTTGTTTTGTGTAACCTTATTGTGAAGTTTTTTAATTTACTGTAGTGTGAGAGTGCCTCCTTTCAACAAGTTACACCCGTAATTCAGTAATACAGTAATCATTTTCTTGATAGCAGTGTACTGTAACAAATGAACAACAAAGACTACTGTTTTCAGCCAACTATAAGATTTATTATACTTCCAGGTAGAGATTTATCTTTTTCTGACTAGATCTATCTGACTTTCAGGTCAATAATTCTTGATTGAATTTCAAAAGAAGTCAATAGCTACCTATTATGTCACCTAATACACAAAGATTTTGTGGATGTTTGGTCTAAGAAAGAAAATAACATTTTCTTTAAATGCTATTCAAGTCAAATTCTTTATTATAAGATTTCTTTAAATTTTATTTATATATCACCATCATTTTTGCATCCATAAGAAAATTCTGAAAATTGTGGTTTACCTAAAGCTACCACAGACATATTTTCAGTATTCAAAAATATCTGTTATCTGCCAGTCAGCCTTCTGCTTATCCAGAGTAGAGTTCTTAGATATTTTTCTCTTATGCAGAGTTTGAACTAATTTTTTTAATTGTATGAATAGATTTTGATTTTTATACAAGTACAGATGTTTGAAAGATTTTATACATTTTTTAATCTCATTTTGATTTTTGAGAAAACATTATGATAATATTTTTTTTTAAGTTTTTCTTTCAAGGACCGCTAAGGAAACCAATTACTCACATTTTAAGGTAGTTGTGTCGTATATACATATTTACACTCTGATACATTAAATCTAGCACTAAAGCACTTCCCACATTTAAGAACTGGGTTTTTATATTGATGGTATTCTGCTGGTTATTGAATTTTAAAGTTTTTCTTTAAAAAGGTATTAGCTTGCATGGCCGCTGTCACAGGATGTTAAAAGAATTGTTTTCCTTGTAATCCAGGTACCTGGGATGGATAGAAAAAATGATTCACACTTGCATATTGGCACTAGTCTCAATGTATTTCATCCACATTTTGCAGATAAGCGTACTGAAGTGCTCAGTAAGGTTGCACCTTAAGTGACTTATAAAAATTATATGTGATACCATACTGCTTTAATGTCCTTAACATATTATGCAAGAGTCAATGAAGCTCTGCAGTTCAGTAGAATGCTAGTGACTGTGTAAGGAGCGAGTATCATAGGGAGAAAAGAACACAACCAATATGTAAATGCTTGGTGTGTCAGCTAAGCTGGTTTTCTTACTAACAGATAATCTCAATTATATGTCTTGACCTTGTCAGTCAGTTGTAATTAAATTATTCAACAGATGAAATTTTGTCCAGATGGATCTTTTCAAGACTGTATGTTGAATTCAGGGGTTTTTTATTAGCTGGACACCATTTTGAACCTATTAGAAAGGGGGGATTTATGCCTGTAGTCATAGTCTCTCTTCTTAGACTCTTATCAAGGTGATCTACTTTGAAAAGAAGCCAAACTACTATTCAAAATAATGAGGAACTATGTTAATTATCTACAATTATTTAGATATATTATTATGTACTTATAAAAGACGAAAAGTTTTATTTGCATAAAAGCAAGTTAATTTACTAATAGGAGATGGGAAATACGAAGTAAAGTCTGTGACTCCATCTTTAGTTTCTTTCTTATGAAGGAAATAATAAGGAGCTTTGGATTATTACTGGCATATTAGCAGCTTTAACCTTCATATGTGTCTTCCTTTGTCATTTTCATTCAAGCTATAGATTAAATATATGTTTGTGTAGGCCAGAAGGTATGTGACATTACAAGAAGAAGTGTTCAATACTAGCAGTCTATCCTACTTTAGGAGAGCAGGATTTCCAAGCTTGTGGATATAAGTAGTTAGTTTTCAGATTGTTTAACACTCTTTCTTGTCAAATGTGATTTCCTTTGAGAGGACTCGTATTTAATTCCCATCTGCTGTGTTCAGAAGTTACTGAATGCATCCCTTTTTACTTAATTGTTTTGTTCGTCATGTGTCATTAGGTTGTTCCTCCTCACAAAGGATTAAATACACCTATAAGAAGTTTATATCTGAAGAAATTGCACTTAATGAGTAATTTAATCTCTTCCAGCATTCTTTGCCCTTGCCTCCACAGTGATACCATTTGCTTGCTTCCTCTGCTTGCATATCTGACAAGTAAACTGTTGTGGAGAATGCCTCAATATCTAAATGGCATTAAGATATATGTTAGTCATGTATATCTGTATCTAGGTAGGTTCCAAAGCTATCTCGGCCTAACATTTCATTCCATTATACAACCAGCCATCACTCGTTGCCATCTTTGAGCAAACATAATTCTGTTCCCCCTCCCTTGGGGTACAGAGTCTTCTTTGCTTTTTAATAAATTTTTAATTGAATTCTTAGAAAATATATTTTCAACAGAGCAGTAGCATCATACTCCTGTGGGCTTTTTCTGAGACACATGCCTACAACATTAACAGGAAGAGTTTGAGCACCATATTGATCAAAGTGGAGGATCTGACCATTTATTCTTTTTGGCTCCTAGCCACATGTTTCTTCAGAACTATAAAAGTGCCAATAATTCAGGTTCCAATTCCAAAGAACTCGTGAGTCTGTGCAAAAGTACCAAGATGTCTTATATTAAAATGGAATTATTTAATCTTGTACAAATATGGAGAAAATTAATATATAGTAGTACGCTGCCAAGAAACAGGAATGTTGTTATTTTAAGTGTCTTTAAGACTTTCTTCTACTTCTCCATACCACATCTCCAACAATTTTGTGTGGAAAAAAATGTGTGTTCAAAAATAGAAAAACATTTTAGATGAGGTCAAAACCACTCAGGTAGAAGATTTATTTGCGAGAATGCTTAACTATATTTTTATATCTGAAAAATCATGGGAACTTACGTGCAATTTGTACTTCTAAAGAAACTACTTGCACATTTTCAGGAACTAACATATTGATAAATAGTTTCTAAGGAATTAATGCTTTTTTGAAGTATTTTCAGAATCTGCACATGAAAATAAAAAGGCAGAATTTCCACTTTTCTTAACCCTGAATTGTTCTAGGAACAGAATTAGATTAAGGGGGCAACAGTAATTGTCCAGTCCAAAATCAAGAAAGGGTAGTAGATTCTCCCTGAGTAAAATAGATAAACAAGTTTGGAACATTTAAATGTATGTCAGTTTTCTGAAAGGCCAAGCGAAACCAATTTGCAATATGAATCTGGCAAATTTAGGCAAAGAGTAAAAAAAAGAAAAATGGAAAAGCTAGAAATAATTTAGCCAATTAAGAAATAGGAATATCAATAATTCCTCTCCATGTGTTTTTCTGGAAAACAGACAATACTAATAAAACCCCTGATTTCTTTGTTTTATGAAATGGCAGGTTATATTGAAAAACATAATTTCCATGCCACATGCAATTCTAGTTAAATAAATAGCAGTTAGTAGTAGCAACAAAGCACACATTAAATGGCTATGAACTGGCTACCTGGGAAGTAAGAGAAAAGTTATCATCAAGACAGAATTGTCATGAAAGGAAGAGATTCCTCCAGGGCTCTACAAGTATAAGTGTAAGACCAATTCTATTCAAATTCTGTGTGTATTGAAAGTAAAAAAAGACAACCATTGGCAAAATTTTTGAATTACTAATTCTATAATAGATATCCCTTTGATTACAGCACTTGCATATTGCACATTAGAGTTTATTGTCTTCTTTCTGGAGGTATCATGGTGGCAATTGTTTAATTTAATTAATTTGATTGTCCCATTATGAAAGCCAGGAGGTGCTGTGATTATATTTGGTATCCATGGAATTGCCACATAAATTGGTGTATTTTCCACTCAGTTAGTGAAAATTTCTTCAGATTTCTTTATTTAGGAGGCATCAGCAAAATACTTTTTTTCATTTTGTAATTTCTGTCTGTTACTCATAAAGATTTTAGAGAAGGCTTTTTTTACTAATAGTTATTGAAAAAGGGTTTTTTTGTCCTGGGGATATTCATTGTAGTAAAATCAGTCTGGTCAATCCCCCCCTTCTTTTAATACCAAATGAATGCTATTCTAGCTTATTCCTTTAAAATGTTTACTATTTTCCTTTTCAAATATACTTATTTTTCAGGACTTTTTTTTTAGCAGTTGCCCTCAAATGTTGAATTAATGTATTTCATTTCAATGCTAATTTTCTTAAGGGAGGATATACTGTCTTTCAGTACTATAGTCATGACCAGAGAAGAAAATTGACCACTAATTGTCATTTTTATAGCACTATGAATTTTATCCCTGAAGTATGTAGGTATGTCCCTGTAAAGGAACAAAGTGTTAGTTATATAAAGCAGATATGAGTCAAAGGGCTAGATTAAAAAACATGTTTGTTATAGAATAATTCAGAATGTAAGACCATAAGCTTTATATTGCAGGTTTCTGTTTATATTTTTAACTAAATCGCCAATTCAAGTCAACATTTATTGAGAGTTCTAAATTTTAACTTTATTAATGGAAAAAAGGTGTTTGCTGACTTTTTCAGTATCTGTCTTAAAATGGAAAAATTATGTTTGTCTTTCAAGTTAGAATAATATTAGAATTTGAAAAATGTTTTAATATATGCAATATGTTCAGAATATTACATTACAATGAAATAGGCTAAATTCATACACAAGAAAATAGTTATAAAAATAATGGTTTTATTCCAAAAGGAAAAATAATATTAATGAAATTACCATCTGCAACACTTCAAATCCCTCAGTAAATTATAAACTCATACATTTAGTTAGCTATTAAATAGATGTTTAAAATTACATTCAAATCATAATTTTCTATGATCATGGCAAACAGATATATAAGAGAGCAGAGTATGGGAAATCAAATGTGACCTACTGGCCCTTCATCAAATCTCTAGTGACCAGGCTCATGTTCCAAGAACAGAATTGAAATTTTCCAATCACAAAAATACTTACTTCCCCATAACAAAATAGTTTGCCATTAAAGTGGAGTTGTGTGATTGTTTTCTTTTCATTTTCCTCACTAGATCGAAGACCCCTGAGCTCAAAATATTAAAACAGAGCTTTTTTATCTGAAGCAATTCAGACTTCATTCAGGAGTAGGCTGTAAAATAAAGATGACTAAAATTCTGCAGTAGTTACTAAATCTAAATGAATTCTTATTTTTTGTAAGAAATAAGATAAATTCTTTCTAGTGTACCAGACTAATAGCTAAGTACATAGTAAAATACTTCAATAAATGCATAGCTATGCACCTAGCTGTGGCAGATATTTTCTTATTATTTGTCTGCATTTGAAATAAAAATTCTTGATTTTTACAGTCTCAGTTGCAGTAGATCCTTCTGTTGTATCTTTTCTTTTATGTAAGTTAAATGGTTCTTCACAGAATGCTAAAAAGGACAACATAACATATTGTCAGATGCTGCAGAGCATAGAAGTATCTTTAAGAAAATTTGGTTTAAAAAAGGTATTGACAGCAATTCAGTAATAGGAATGAATTCAGAGAGTCTGAGAGGAAAGTAAAACTTGCCAAAAATAAAGTTATTTTCAGGGCTTTCTCAAATCCAGTGTGGTTGGGGAAAAGGAAAGAAAAGGAGTTATCCATAAAAGTAGATATATCAATCTTTCATCTCAGTCTTCTTTTTACTCAGTTTTATCTGATACTTTGAGGATAAATGCAGGACCATCATGAAGAAATTTCTTAATTGCAAAAGGTTGTGAAGAACTGTCAGTACAGAAAGAGAAGCTTATGTGGTTATGGGCAAGAGCAAGAAAAGCATAATCAAATTTAACACAATTATATAGTAAAATTATGTATAAGACATATTGTTTAGTTTTAGTTAGTCCTGTGAGTAACAGGGGGTAGGACTTGATCCTTATTAGTCATATTCACATTAAGAGATTCTATGGTTCTACAGTAATTCTGGTCTCATTAATTTGGAAATATCACTGGAGAAAAATGCCATGGGTTTATTAGTCAATTAAAGATCAATCATCAATGTCATGTATTCCATATTAAAAAAAAAAAAAAGTTGCAATTAAAAAGGTGGTATTAAAATCTTAATTGGAAAGTAAGTAGCTTTCTCATCATACATGGTCAAGAAAGCCAATTGGAAAATGTACATTCCAAATCTGTCAAAATTGTCACACACACACAGAAAAAAAAATTTAAAAAACCCTAGCAAAACTGTTGTGCTTTAGAGGTGAATAAACTTAAAAAAGAAATTAGAAGAAAAAGTGTATTTTGGGAAAGCCTTCCAAGTGGGAAAAAGACACCTCTCATAATTTTAAGATGGAAATAGGTATGACTATTTGTGAGGGCAGAGGTCCAAAGCTGTGTGTTCTTCTCAGCTCTGTTCCAATAGATTTGCCCTTCCATATGTTGTATTTCATTTTTGACATAGGAGTCAAACTTCTGCAAAAATTCTTTACTTAATGCCAGAAACAGTATGGGGTGTACCTGTAATGACGTCTACATCTAGAGTTTTTAGATTTCTTCTTTTCCTTTCTTGCTAAAGATGGATAAATACTGAAGACATAGCTGAAAGTACTTGGTTAGCAAGGTCACAGTGCTGCCTAAAAAATATGAGACAAATTGGGACTGTATCTAAATTTAAAAAACCTGTGACAGCTTTTTTTTTTCAGTTTTTTCTTTATTTGGTAACTGTTTTAGTCAGGGAAATATCTTTCTTAAGATTAACTTCTTGTCTTCTTGTGGGATGTGTAGGAACCCCTGCCAAGCATACAGAAGATACTCAGGGGTAATTCCTACTTTGAAAAAAACTGTTGGATCATTTAATATTATCTTAGTGAAAAAGGCAACTAAGTTCTCCTTACACATTTGGGATCAATAGTGAAATTTAAGATTGTGCAAGATTTTAGTGTTCCACTGTCAGGACAGTTAGTGGGACTGCTGGTGATAAGGACAGAACATTAGGGTCCTTACAGTAATTGTATACCTCATACTGTAGATATGATTTTAGGATGTATAAATGTATATGGAAACCAGGAAAAAGAGGGAACTAAATCTTCTCTCACCTTCTGCCTTTAGCCCTTCAAAACTTTAAAACTAGTTTTCTTATTTTAAACTTTGCATACAAGGTTTTGAAATTAGGAACCTCCCCAATTTCATTGTCTCAGTTTTCAGAGAAGAATCTGCTGCAAGTGAGAGAAGTGAAATGATTAGTCATGATTAGTCATTCACAAATCCTTATTAACTATCTACAAGCCTTGATCCAGTATCATACCCCTTGAAGCAAACAAGGTGAAAAATAAGCATAAATCAGGGGAATTTCTGTTTGTTTAAATTAATTTAAAAATGCAAGTGGCTAATACTAGGGAGGATAGTGTAAAAGACGCGTTCTATATTACATTTGATCTGTTACAAGTTGAAATGGAAAGCTTTTTTAAAAAATCCCATACTTCTTACATGCATATGCATATACATGATACATTTGGTTTCAATGTTAAAAAACTGAAAAAATCATTTGAAAAGTCAAAGCAGGACATTCTCAGTTCTAGTACATTCCCATATTCATATTTAGCAGTAAAATTAATTTGCAGAACAATAGTACCAGATTTTGTAAACCATATTTATTTTGACGAAAATGTCTATTTACGTTATAGGAGTTCCTTTTATCTAAATCTGTAAATTTTTTTTCTGAATTTACAGTGTGTACAGGTTGTGGTTATTTTCAATATATTGTGTTGCAATTCCTGAAAAAGATTTGTTTCAAATGATACCATTTTAAGGAAGAAAGCACTGATGAACTAAACCAGACTAGTATACTATTTTTGGCCACTTTGTCCAAATCTACACTTCTGAGGGAAAGTAACTTAAAGTGCAAAATTGTGTTAAAATAATTCTAAAACTTCATAGATACTTTAAAAAAATATTCTTTTGTTCATAGATCTCCTTATTTTTGTTTGATTTGCTTTCAGAACAAAATGGTAATAATGATATAAACTTCGTATTCCATTTCGTATGTAGTAATGGCTAAATGGTTTTATTAAAGAAATGCAAAGAAAGTAATTTTAAAATACAAGAAAAATAATGCTCTGGAAGATACTTTTTACGTAATCTAAAACTATGGGAATCAAAATAACTTTAGAATTGTGCTGTACATAAAATTCTCCTGAAGAATAAGATTCTACTTCTTAAGATTCTTTGCATTAGTAATTATTATATGATTAAAATTTACCCAGAAGCAACATCTGATGATGCTATGGTATATTTACTTACTGGTTATATCAAGAGCTCACTTTCAGAGTCCAACAGAAGTTAAGCTAAAATTTTACCTCTTTAAAAATGTAATGTTAATAAATTGGGCATTTTGCATATATCTTTTTTTTATTTCTATGAAACTCTCTCCAGTCTAATAATGTCGTTTATGTACTGGTGTGCTCAGAACTGGACCCAGCACTCCACATAGGATGCACAGAGGGGAAGGATCCCCTCCCTCAACCTTCTGGCAATACATTTCATGATGCAGCCTGGGAAGATGTTGGCCTTTTTTGCTGCAAGGACACATTGCTCATGTTCAACTTGAGGACCACACCTCAAGTGTGGTCCAGATTCTTTTCTGAAAAAGCTCCTTTCCAGCTAGTCAGTCCACAGCATGTACTGGTTCCCTACTACCGCCCTTGACATTTCTCTTTATTGAATTCAAAGACTTTTCTGTTAGTCTGTGACCAAAAAAATTAGCAGGATTTAATTTATGGGTATCATCACAGGTGAAAAATGTCTCCTAACTGAAGTTGTCTGTCCATACTTTTATTTTAATCTTTGCTTCTACATATATAGATAACTAAATATGAAAAAAAAAAACAAACCTGAGGATGATAGATAAAAAAAAAAAAAATAGAATTTTAGGATCATTCAATTTTGGTTTTTTTTCTCTCTAGCACAGTAATAACAATAAAAATCTTATCTTTTACTTTACAATTATTAATTAAGTCAGACATAAACAAAAATCTGTATGATTGACATGTATCAAAACCAAAACTACTTTTTTTGAGATTTGTCAAATAGGAAAATCTAGCTTTTGGGTCGTTTTAGGAGATACATGATATATTAATTAAGAAATTATCTTTTGTTAGAAAACACCTTGTGTCTTATTCCTTAGGGTAAGAGTTCCAATTCATTAGTTTTTTCTATTAAGTAGCTATTTAAAGAGTTATATGAGAAAACACTGTTATTTTGGCAATGTAACTTTGAGTCAGAAAAGTATAAGTTAGATTAATTATTTAATAATATAATAATTGATTTAATGAATATTGTTTCAATTTATTCATATTATTCAGCAGGTTAATTGTCTAGTTGTTTTTATATATGTATATATATGGCACAAACAACTGAAAACAACTTAACTCCACCTTTCCTTTAAAGAAAAGTTATGCACAGCCTTTGCTCTTGCTTGAACAAGCTAATCCTGATCTTCTCTTTGTTCTCTTTCCCTCACAGGAGTCATCAGGACTGCCTTGCACAACATGGACAGGGAAGCCAGAGAGCATTATTCCGTTGTCATTCAAGCCAAAGATATGGCTGGGCAGGTCGGAGGGCTGTCAGGGTCAACAACTGTAAATATCACACTCACAGATGTCAACGACAATCCACCCAGGTTTCCTCAGAGTATGTACAATTTCAACATATAACTGATTTGAAAATCACGTTGATTTTCAGTGAAGTAAAAAGCTATTAGCGAAATCCAATTAGTAGTCAGATTCATGGGGAAAGGCAGCTTGGAAAGCATTTGGATTCACCAATATTTTTTATTTTTCCAGTATTTCCAGATAAAGAACAGAGATGGCATAACGAAAATACTGAAACCAGTAAAAAATTTCTTTCAGTCTAACCATTGAATAGTATTGAGATGGGGTACAAAAGTACACGGTTCTCATATGTGGGTTATTCTCCAGCCCTTGTTTAATGCATATTTCAATAACTGTGTGATTTTGATCCTACGTGGGAATTATGATGTTCTATGGTAGATAAGGACAAAAGGCTATTCATTAAAATATTTAATCTGACATGCCTTTGGTTACTTCCATATGCATCCATCAAATTTTTTTCTTCTGCTCTCTCTATACTCCACTAATTTTTAAGATAAATTATTACATTTCAGATTATCAAAATCTAAGATATTTTCCACTATTGTTGAGCAATGGTGGAGTCTGACTTTATCACAGCTAAATGAATAGTTTTTGTTGATTTCAAACAATATTATCACATGAATATACCAAGAGTAAATACCAGAATAGAATATCTTAATGTGACCCCTAATAGTAAGATAATTTCTATACAGCTCATCAGGTACACAATGATCTGATCATCACCAAATGGGATCTTGTAGGAATTCTGAACTCAGTCAACAATTTTTTAAAAAATCTTCTAGAACTTGAAAGCATTTTTTCTGTATATTGGTTTAAGGCCAACAAGAATATTGTAATCTGGTCTCAGACATTGTGTGAGCTGTTTTAGAACATGATGGGCTAGTACCTATAGGTACATCCACCAGGAAATGCCTTAAGCTGTTTGAATTAAAAGATTTATAAACAGTAGTATAGATCACAAGGCTCCAAGGAAAAACAAATCTCCCTGGCAATACACATTATATAAAATCTGGCCAAACAGTAAGTAGGCTGATTAAGAGTGTTATAGAAATGAGCATCTTCTCTGTGCCTCACAAAGACTTGAAAATATAAAGTTTTTGAAACACACCTTTAAAGAAATATTTTCAGTTTTATGTTCCACAAATTTTTCATTGCATCCATCATTCTATTTGATATTTCATAATTATTGGAAAGGCAGAAGGGAAGGCTTATCTTTGAACAAGAGCTAAATTAAAAAGAAAGAAGGTCCTAAGTTTCCTGCAAATTCAAAAGATGCAGGAGTGGATCCCTACTTACCAGATTTCAAGAACTGACTCTTTTATTTTGAATGGAAGGGTTTAGATAGCAAACTGATTAGCAGGCAATAATGTGCATTGTCATATGCATTTATCTGTATTAATATTTTTTCAGGAAATCAAAGAAATATAAAATATTCATGTTGTAATTTCTACATTTTTAAGGATTCTAATATAATTGAAAATGAAAAATTGCATTTAATTAAAAATTAAAAAGGCATAATAAAATTATATTTTAATATTTATTCATTTTAACATAAAATGTTATTTCTAGAACAAGTCTTGTAGGATACAAACATTTGCTTTCTTTCCTTACAGAAGATTCCTATACACAGTTAAGTGACATAATTTCTTTACTCCTTTTCAAGAATTATATTTTAAACTCCTTGCAAAAGAGCAGTAGCTAAATGTTAGTAATAGAGAATGAAAATACAGTTGATCTAAAAAAGATTGTTTTACCATCATGAACTGTATACACGAGTCTTACACGAAAAGAAATAACTTTTGTTCATTTTTCCTCTGTTTCCTTTGTGTGCCATGATTTTCAGTTAAATTTCTCTTCAATTTCCTTATTAGACGGAATGCTAAATGAGACTTACTGAGGCTTGTCACATTCAGAATTGAATTCAAGGGAAGTGCTAACCAAAACTGCCTATATCGAGTGTATAACCCTTGGGACAGGCTGAGCCTCAGCTAAACCACAGACTTTCTTTTGGTTAGTTTCCTTTTCTCCGTTACCATACTCGTGAGTTTTGAATCTGATTCTAACTGTATGAGTACCTTACTTGAGAATGTGCTGGGAAGTACATCTGATTGATGCTGTTATTATTTGTTTTATTTAAAAATATACTTTGCTGAATATATTTAAAAGATGGTACCTTTCTGGCTTTAGTAGATCAGTGTTCATTAGACATGCAAAGTACAGTAAGATATGCAGGATTTTTCCCCTTAAATAAACACTTTAAACCCATACTTAAAACTTAGAAATAAAGGTTGTAAATATATCTGCTTGAAAGGGTTTATTGTGTTTTTCTCTGTATTCATTCTAAATAGAGCTGACTTTCTTTCAAAGAAAGCCGTGACAGAAGAGCAATGGTTTTCCAAAAACATATAAAAAGAAAAAATCTAGGAGGAATAATATGAAACAGGAATGCATAATTTTATCAGTCTAATTTCTGGTATAGGAAACATACCTGAAAAATTCTGATTGCAAAATAGTAGTATGTCTCAAAAGTAGGAAAGGGATTGTGAATTCAGCAGGAGAAAAGTCTGAAACTTCTCATATTTTTTGCTTATCAATTACTTCTTGTATGTCTTGTATAATACTGATTTTTTTTTTCCTCATCGTCATAAATTTCCTTTCTTCCAAGAGAAGTAATAAATGAGCTATCTGTTCAATGTAAGCTGACAGACAGTGGGAATCATGGGAAGATTTTTGTATCTCTCAGTTCTTGTTAGTTTTACCACTGATGGATCCATGTGATTGATGACTGAGAGCCCTTATTTTATCGTTATAAATTTGTTTCATAATTTGATAGAAGATATTCTGTCTTCTAATGGCACTGCTATCAGCCTTGAGCTACATATGAATATTCTGTATACTTTTCTTTCATTAGTTTTCTCTGCTGTTTCTTAAGATGAAAAAATTCTCTGTGTTTTGCTTTGTTTAGTATGAAGAGATTCTGACAGCATCAAGATCATCACACTAGGCAGAGGCTTCTATTGATATGCTTTGTACATCAAGTGCTAATGATCACATTCTGGCCAGTGTGTAGAAGACCTATAGTAGCTGTGTCTAGACTCTGATTTGTAGATTTTGGTTTTTGATACATCTAGCTTGGTTCCTTAGGATAAAGCAGAATTTAAATACAACTCACAACTTAAAACACTTTTTATAAAGCTTGATTTTTGAGGCTTGATAGTTTCATGACAATAGTAAACATAACATGAAATTATATATATGCATAATTAGTTTGGCTTCTCTTTTTACAATATCATTGTATGAAAAGTGCATGGCTGTCTTTAAATAGGAATGTGATGTGAGGATGTTCCTGTTAGTTCTGAATAAGTAAATAAACTTATATCCCAGAAGCAGACATCACCCCTGTTCAGTGCTAGTAAGGTATCCACTATCTGGCCTTGTTAATATAACTCATTAGCTAATTAAGTGTAAAAGTATCTGCTACTAATTTTCTTTTGAAATTAATACTCCAGTGTGGTCCTTTCTGAATCCCCATTTCCACATGGTACAATCAACTCTCATGATTTCCTGTTATGAGGACTGTCATAATTTCCTGTCATGAATTGTTGGCACCTTCTCTCTCCCCACTGCCATGTGCTGCAGCCTGTCCCGCTCTATCTGGTGATTAGTCCAGGGCTATTTGCCTTCTCTTTTATCACTTTGCTCCTACCAAATGCGATGAGGAAAGCAAAATTGTCTCTGATTGTTTCTTAATAGGTCTTTCTCATTTTTTCATCCAGTAATTGCTAAGAGGCTTATATAATCATAATGTGTTTTAGGTATCTGTCCTTCTTTAGATTTGCCTGATATTGGACAAGAGGTAAAAAATTACTGGAGACTATTAAACTAAAAAGATTGCAGAAGTTTTGTGTCCTCAGGAAACTCAAGTTTTAAATAAAACAAGATAAGGACATAATAACTAAGATGGCTGACATCTGATCAACTGTACCTTTTTAATTTAGATTTTTTGCATATCTAGTATAATCTAGATCCTCTTCATTGTGCCATTTATGGGCTTGAGAAGTGGGACCATATGAACCTAATGTAGCTCAAGAAGTCCAAGTGCATGGTCTGCACCTGAGTCAGGGAAACCCCAGGCATGAAAACAGAGTAGAAGAACTCAGTGAGAGCCCTCCTGAGGAGAAGAACATGGAGGTTCTGGTGGGTGAAAAGTTGGATGTGAACAGTCAATGTGCACTTGCAGCCCAGAAAGCCAATTGCATCCTGGGCTACCTCAAAAGAGTTGCACCCTGCAGGTCAAGGGAGGTGACTGTCCCCCTCTGCCCTTGTGAGGGCCCACTTGGAGTGCTGTGTCCAGGTCTGGAGTCCTCAGAACAACAAAGATGTGGACCTGCTAGAGTGGGTCCAGAGGAGGGATGGGAAGGTGATCAGAGTTCTGAAACACCTTGCTGATGAAAGCAATCTGAAAGAGCTCAGGTTGTCAACCTGGAAAAGAGAAGGCTCTAGAGAGGCCTCATTGCAACCTTTCAGTACATAAAAAGGACTCATAAAAAAGTTGGAGAAGAACTTTTTACAAGGGCAGATGATGATATCAGAAGGGGGGACATTTTTAAAAGAAAGAGTAAATTTAGACTAGGTATTAGGAGGGACTGGCACAGGATGTCCATTGAAGCTTTGGATGTGCCATCTCTGGAAGTGTTTAAGGCATGCTGGATGGGCCTCTGAGCACTCTGGTGTAGTGAAAAGTGTCGCTGTCCATGGTAGAGGAGTTAAAATCAGATTGTGTTTAATGTGCCTCCCAAAGCCATTCTATGAGCCTGTGATTCTATATGTCGATCAGTCCAGCAATGATCCAGTATCCAGGAAGTATTAAGAAGAATTAATTATTAAGAATTTAAATCCAGAAATTATTCTATTTTTATAGGTTGCTTATTTTTTTAGGATTTTTAAAATTACAATTAGACTAATATCTTTTCCTTATTTCATCCTCATCACTTCCCATCTATGTGACTATTACATTTTGATGTAACACAAAATAATTGTCACGCTGAAAAGTGTTTTTCTTCTCACATATTCGTAAAGGTAGATAAGGTAGATATACGTTGAATTGATTGAGGTTTTAAAATTCATGTTCAGGTTTCAAAGTGGATGCCTAGTGGGTGACAGTTCCTTTGTGAGTACAGCTGCTGTTCAGTATACTGAATTTCTTTATTTACAGAGAATTATCACAGAGCCCCTGTTTTGTTTTTTGGTTTTTTTGGGGGGGTTTTTTGTGTTTTTTTTTTTTTTTTTTTTTTTGTTGTTTTTTTGGTTTTTTAATATGGTTTTTTTTTTTTTTTTTTTTTTTGTTGTTTTTTTGGTTTTTTAATATGGTTTAAGTGTTACCTCAGAAACAGAATGAGGATCAAAACTATTTCTGTCAGTTTTCAAAAACTTCCTCCTGACAGCCAGGAGCAAAGCTGCTATTGTGTGCCCATATTGCCTTGTGAAGGTGTTAAACAGAGAAGTATATGGGGCCTTATGGGGCCTTGGTTCTCTGGAAGTATTTAAAATCACCTTCTTAGCAAGGTTGCTGCACAAGGACAACAAGCTGTTTTAGGGAGTGGCAAAAGAGACAAGCCATGCTGATCTGAGTGATTTTCTGAAATTTCTCTTATACTGTATCTTTGTAATGTGTTAGAATCTATAATTTATCTATGGGATGCCTTGGACATATGAGAAACACATTGCTCAAGATGTGTTCATTAAGTTCAAAAGGGACTTAAGACATATGAAAGAAAAGTATGTCAACCTTTGAGTGTATGCTTCCATAGACTGGAAAATATTATCTAAAGTGATTTAATTGCCTTCTTCTTTTCTCTCTTTTTTTTTTTTTTTTTTTTTTTTTTGTCAGAAAAATGGTATGTTCTGATATTTGCACAATATTTGAAGTTAAAGCTACCAAATTGTTTCATATATCACTGAAATCTGACATGAGTTATTTAACGGCATTTGATCATATAGGAAATCTCATGATGTTCTGTTTCCTGAGCAGAATAAGTGTGATTTTTGTTACCAGTTTTTACTGTAAAATTTAATTAACTAATTATAATACTTTTCAACAGTATTAAATATCTTATTGTTAAACTCTCCTTTAATGAAAATTCATGACAATAAAATTTAGTGACAGAATTGTTTATGGAATTCAAATATTGCAGGAAGTTTGATGGGGGAAAAATATATTTATGTTAAGTCAGATTAAATACTTGTAACAAATACATGGTCTACATACTGAGTTTTATCACATCTAGGTACATCAACTTTACTATGGAGTCTTATTTCAGTTTTACTGAATACTGTCCCTAAGGATTTTTGTATACCAGATCCATTATGAATTACATACATCATACATATCAAAATAACTTCAAAACAGTCTAGAGAAAAAAATCTGCAGGTTCTTGTTGGTTGGTTTGTTGGTTTTTCTATGGGTTTCTGAATAAGACTGTAATGGTTTTGGGAATGAGGGAATGTTGTTTTTCTCTCAGAGTGGAGAATTGGAAGCAGGGCCACTCCATTTTGAGAAGGGTTCTTTGGAAAGCCTTAATTTTCATGTCCTTCATGAAGTTAAATCCCAGTGTGATCACAATCCTAGCTGTACTAGTGCCAGGGAAAAGCAAGCATATAAACAACAAAACAAACACAGTCCAAATGGAGTTTAACCCTTTTACAGGTGTTGCCATTACCCTCTGCTTTACCCAATCTTCCTGATGCAGCCTTGGTCCCCCTTAAATGGCATAAAATATGATGAACAGAGCATAGCCTCTAGAGACTGCTACAAATCATGCTCAACAATTAAGTTCCTCATTAGTGATTATTATGGAGTGCATATGTTGCTTTTCCCATGCCATTTGCATAGAAAATATGTATTTGGGGATTCAATACCTACAGGAAAGTAGTGAATCTGTAAATCCTGGAGAAACCCAGTTTTCTTTATGTTTCTGCTTTTACCACTGAGTGGTATAAACATCACAATTTTTACAAGAAGCCACATTAATCTTGTTCTCCAAGATCAAAAGTTTAGTATTCTGATGTCAGAAAGTTTTTAAGAACTTTTGGTTATTGTCTCTAAATGCAAAGTGTAATGGAACATAAACTCATCACTGATTAAAATCTTAATCACAATCATAACTTCTGTTTTACATTGAGATGTAAAAAGCAGGGGCATTGGGATGTACAAGTCTTGTTTCAGCCAAAGGAGTCTCTTGCATCAGAGAAGAATGTTGGGTTGTTTTTTTTCTAAATTGACCCAAGGTTTTTATGTTCTTCAAACTTTCAAGACAATCAAAAGTTTTGAAGTTGTTTGATTGTCATATTTGCAAATAAGAAGTAACTTCACTTTTAATTCAAATATATTTAGAAAGTGCAATAGCATTGGGGGTTTTGGCAGGGGAGAAGAGAAAACCAAACATACCTCTTAAAAATTTCTTAGTCTAGTTTTATGAAAGAGGTGTTGGCATCAAAAAGGAATACTCAGATCAAAATTAGTAGATATAAAATTGACTGAACTTCTACAATCATAGAAGTTTTTATACACATAATGATAATGGACAAAAATTGGATTTATTGTGTTAAAAATAAGCATAGTAAAGGAACATGTAATATATATCCAAGACATACTGTGGCATACAGGCTTCTAAAAAGACAGCAGTCTCAAAAGAGAAATCCAGAATAATCTATTACATGTAATGAAAACACAGTTCTGTGAATGAAGAATATCTTTCCCAAAGAAAGCCACCAGGAAAGATTGAGCACAGCCCACAGTTGAAGCTCCACTTCAGTTTTATCAAAGAGGGCAGGCAGTAAAATATGAGACATACCTTTGTGAACTACAGGATCATAGGTTCACATGAGACTTGAAATAGTAATCTTATCCAAAGCCCAGCTCATAGCAGGTTCAGTTAGATCTACTAAGATTCTTGTCTAGTAAAGTCTTGAAACATCATTTTAAGGTCCCTTTCTGCAAAACTTGTTTACAACTGGCTGGCCCCAGCATGCACTGATGAATGGCATTATTCCTCCAAAGTGCCATCACTGAATGTCAGGAGGTTTCAGCACGTTTCTCCAGCATGTCCAGGTCCCTTTCAACAGCAGCCCTGCCCTCCAGTGTAATAAACACTTTTTCCCAAGCTGATGTTCAATATCATGTCTCTTCTCCCTCCCATTGTTAAATATGGTAGTGTCTACTGTTCAATGAGACATTGTAACCTATAAAAGTAAGTCAAAATTATCAACAGAATATAATAGATAAAAAAATACAGTAATTTCAATAATATGCTTATTGATTTTTATTAAATACTGTTGCACTTCTTTTTTTAGAAGTTCAGAGAGAAATTAATTTTCTGAGAGTAAGACACAGCATTGGAGGTTGCCTGTAGGCTAATTGAAATGAAAGTATATTGTTCTAACGATAAATAAATTGTTTCTGTGCTAAAATGACAGGTAAGACATAAAGCTTATTGAAAGATGATCATATACATGAATTTGGAAAATCTATCAATTAGCATAGATTAAAGTCCTGCAAAGTGATATCCTATACAGTACATTACCTGGAAAAAAAGTGTTAATTTCCTCATATCATGAGCAAAGGGAATGCATGTGAGTGAATGTGATAAAAGCTGAGAACAGAATCAGCTATAGATTCTTGATCTGTAAGGAAAAGGCCAGCTCCTCTAGAAAAAAATTAGACCATCCCCAAAAGATTTCTGCTTCACAACAGCTCCTGGAAGTCTGCAATGCTGGAAGCATAAGAATAATATGTTCAACATGGTCAAATTTGGTGGAAAAGTTTTGCTATAGACTGATCATACCTGATCCTCAGGGCCCCTATCTTCCCAGTCAATTGTTTTAGAGGGTTGAGACAGACTCATAGTTTGCAATACAAAACTCTAAATTCATAGTATACACATCCCATATTTTACAGTGTCCTGTCAAACTTTTTTTATTCAATGTCCAAGGAAACATTCATAGAATCAGAATCACAGGTTATGCTGAGTTTAAAGGGACCCATCTGAGTCATTTAGTCCCAGTGGAGAACACCCAGAGCATGTAGCTGAGAGCATTGTCCAAATCCATCCTGGATTCAGACAAGCTAGGTGCTGTGACCTCTTCTCTGGGAAGTCTGTTCCAGTGCTCAATTGAGCCTCTCATCAGTTCCTCTTCCTAGGAGTTAAGTTTACAATGATTTAGTGTTTAACATTTCCAGTTTCACCACTAGTTTAAAAAAATGTCTTTAATAAAGCTTAACCTTCATGTTGCTGAACTTTATCTTCGTGTGTGTTTGTTTTTTTTAGATAGTATTTTTTGTATTTAGCTATTTGGCTTGTGTCTTTATGAGATATTGTCAGGCTGGCTCTGTGAAGCAGTGGTTAAATACTTGTTGGGACACCTTTCTGACCATATAATCTATTTTTTTCTACAGCTTCCTTTTAATTCTATCTTCATTTTTTAAACATTTCAGTTCTACAAAAACTGACATAATTCATTAGTCATTTCAAATGTTTGTTCTGCTTGAAGTTTTAGTATTTCAGAGTCTTTGAAACAGGTATCAGTAAAACAATTTTCTGAAACAGATGGCTAACACTTGGGGTGTGATTATAAAGTGGAGCACAGTGTCATGTAGATAGATATATAGCTCAACTATTTGAAAGTCTCCAATTAGATCCCCCTATCATATGAGTTATAGCACGTCCAGTTGCTGAAGTGACTTGATTATATAACATATTCTTAATGGCCTTAACCTTTTCCTTTTTGAAAGTGCAGAAGTGTCAAAAAACGTATTTGGAATTTATTTTAACACCAAGTAAATTTTGAAACTAATCTCATCCCATTACTATAATGTTATGTATGAAATAAACCAGCTGTACCAAAAGTATTAGCTGGCATCATCTGTAAGCACAAAACATTGCAGGGCATTTATTTGGAAATTTGTGCAACAAAGTATTAACTATGAGCTTTAACTGAATTAAGTAATTGTCCCGCTACATCAGTGTTGGCATTTTATTTTTTATGTGTTAAGTTGTAATTTTTTCTCTTGCTGTGCTGGAAATTTGTTATTTTCCTAAAGATTTCTGAAACTAATGAAAACTTATTTTTTGTTTTCATATGAAACCTCTCTTTCCCTCCAGACTCACAAAGATTAGTGCACTTGTCCATCCTTATCACACCACTAATTGTTTACTAATACTATGGGCTAGTACGAAAAAAATAATTCAAAGCAGCAAATAGGTTTAGGAAATGTCAACCAAGGAACTAGATAAATTTATAATTAAATATTCTGTTTTCTAGTAGGTGTCTGTAAAGGCAGCTATATTTTAGTGATGATACCTATTCCCTTTTCAATTGCAGCTTCTGTCAGTTGATAATTTCTTCAATCCATCCAACCAGTAGTGGGTTTCTCCCACACCTCAGGTTTAATTTATAAATTCAATTTAAATTTTGCCTTTCTTTTTCTATGTGCTTACCAAGGGAACCTCTGCCATCATGCTACCTGGTTTAAACCCAGCAAAATATAACAACATATTAACTTTTATATGTCCAATTACAAATCTGCTGATCCACCATCCTGCCACTCAGTTTTGTACTTGTGCACTCACTGCCACAGAATGCCTTCAAGGAACATAAAATGAGCCTGGTAGAGTTTCAGAAGATATGTAATGACAGAAGTTATTTTGCATTTTTTTACTATATTGGTGGTTGGACTGTGATTTAAACTCTGCAGACTCTTAGGTAGGCATTTGGACCGGGGTTATTTAGATGGGAGATGAGGATGTAGGTAGTATGTGCATAACTTCTATTGGATGTAAATTATTCTTTTCGGTTCTGGTAGATTTCATCATCCCTGCTGTATTATAAGGGTAAGAAAATTATATTTCAAAAAATATTTCACTTACTTATTATTAACCTAACAGGTTGCAAAAACACTGAAAGGAGGTCATAGTTGTAAAGGAAGAATTTTCTGGGCACAATTGTGTAATATTTCTTTGTACCCATTATGTTAATTTTCATGTACTGTGAATGGCAGTTAAAATTTTTGTGCAAATATTAAGACTTATTACCTATTTCTTTAGTAAAAATTGCATGTTGAAAATGTTGATGCAATGTTGCAAAAATGATCAGATTTTTGGGAAAAAATGAAACAATTCTTTCAATTTAAAAGTACTCACTTGACCATGCATTTAATTGTAAGTTGATGAATAATATATATTTCGGTTATGGAGAATATGAACTTTTAAAAATACTGGTATGAACTAATTTCTCTATTATGTGATGTACTGCAATACCTGTGAAAACTAAAATCCTACATTAGGTAATTTGGATTTTGAATAGAGAATGAAGGCATACCAAGTAAAATACAATTCAGTTTTGAATTCTTTCAGGAATTTAAATAAATTCATAGATTTATTTGCCACTTTCCAAAATATGTAAATACTATTCCATTGACTCAGACATCTATCAAGCAGATAATGGTTCTCTAATTTAGTTTGACTAGAAAATGTCCAAGCTATTATGTTGGTTTTTTCCCCTTCAGAACATTATCAGCTGTATGTTCCTGAGTCGGCTCAAGTTGGATCAGCAGTTGGCAAAATCAAAGCAAATGATGCAGACACTGGTTCAAATGCAGACATGAAGTACACAATTATAAATGGCGATGGCTCTGGAGTATTCTCCATATCTACTGACAAAGAAACAAGGGAAGGAATTCTCTCTCTGAAGAAGGTAAGCCACAGAAGATGTAAAATTTGGGTGTAAAATTTTACCTTTGTCCCCAACCTACTTGAATCTTGGCATAGAAAGTTTATCTGTGATAGTGAATGTGTAATTCAGTTTTCATAAAATGTTATTCTTTGATTTACTTTCCAGCTGGTATCTAAATGATCCAGTATTGTGCTAAAGACTTAAAATGTTACTGGTAAAGCCATCACAGGGTTATAATTTATATGTATATAAATATCTTCATTCTCAAAGATCCTTCCACAAAGGATTGATTACAAATTGTCACAAAGTATTTACACTTTATCTCATGCATTTCCTGGAGGAAACCCCAAAAAATAGCTCAGTAAAAGCCATTATTCTCTGTATCCTTCAAAAAAAATAATGGTCATCATGCTCCCCCTTTGTCATGATTTTCAGAAAAATATGCTAGAATTTTCCTGACATCAAGTCAGCAAGTATCATTCAGGCTTCCCAGAAAAAGTGTCTAACAGCCCATGTCTCTTCTTTGTATAATGGGATAGGAAATGTTCAAGAAACAGTTATTTCTCATAAATACTGTTTGGGAAGTTACAGTTACCCTAATATGACATTCATTTTGGGAGTCTCACATTAGAAACTCAAAGTGCAGTATAATGCACAGCAGCATTTTCCAGTTAGCCCTGCAACTGGTCACTTGGCATTTTCAGTTTGGGTTGAAAATCATAATAGCCGGTGAATATATACTGAAGTTATTTGGGTTATTGTCAAAAAAATACATGATTCATTGGGAAAATAAGAAACATGAACAAAAAATCTGTTTAATTCATCTAAAATGTAAATTATTTGCTTTTTTTCTGGGGAAGACTTAATGATCTTCAGTTATGATTATTTTTAAGTAAATACAAATATGATTTGCACATCTAGAGATACAAGACAAGTCTGTCTCTCACTGTATGGCTACAGCTAATGATTGAGATGTTATAGGAAGGAAAAAAGCAAATGAAAGCAAAACAGCAAAAAACCCTACTCTGGCTATATTTGAAATGTCAGCATTTTCTGATTATCTGAATAGATTATCCCCTTAAAAATGTTATTGTTTGACAAAGAACTAGATAAAGAGTTTGTGTTACTACAAGACTGTGTCATTCCTCATGTGTTTTCTGAGAGAAAATAATCTTTTTGTAGAAGTTAGTTCAGTCATTGTCAGTATAAACTTGGTTTGCCAAAAAGACATCAAAGATACAACATTCAATCCTATTTAAACCTGTTTACTCTTGGAGTATACATGATGCAGAGAAATGAAAATCCCTGTTCAATATTTTGCTACTCATAACAAAAAAACCCATAAATTAATGAACATCTGAGTTAGAATTTATTCAATCTTATTTCTTTATGAATTGACTTGAGCAGCATACTTAGCTGCTCTTTCTTACATAGTAATAGATTTACCAGGCTATGGTAAATTTCCATGCCTTTAAAACTTTTAATTTTTACGTTCAGGAAAAGGGAAACAGAGAATGTAAGGGTCGCAAAAGCCTTAAAATTTTAGAGTTCATAGAATGAATTAATTGTCCATAAGTACACAGAGGAGAAAGCAAAGAAATATATAAAGTGTTTATAAATCTTGATCAGTTTATCTTATACATCATCAGTCAAATTTATTGTAGATTTCATCTATCAAGCACATACAGTGACAAGCCATATATTGGGTTCCTTATAGGTCTTGCCTAACATACTACTTTGCCACTCCTTGGGGTGACAGGGAATACCAGTTTAAACTTGGATGAAGAGTTTTTGTTAGGCAGATTTTCATGTTCACACAGAACGATACTGGTATCACTGGAATTCTGCCATGCTATAATAAATGAAAATTCTGGTTCTAAAAAAAAATCCATGCAAATACAACTTCTTTAAATGATGTGACTGTGTTTTGAGACTGTTGGAAGTAGACAGACTACATCTGCAGCCTTTGCCCCATTCACTAGAAGGATCACCTGGTCATAAAATTCCTGTCTCTTACAGTAAGTGAGTGTTTTCCTGCAAGAAGTAGCTTTTATTCAGTTGAGGATAAAAGAGATGCCCAAAGGAATTTTAATGTCCCCATTCCTCTCTATGAAACTTTTTATTAAAGATAAGTTCAGGAAACATCAGTCTCTACTGATTAAACCCAAAAGGTAACAAAATCCAGACACTACATTATCATGAAAGTAGAGGTTCATTCTAAACCCTGGTCTATTTCAAAAACTAGTATCTTTTCCAATATTATGTTGTATAGAAAAATTGTAACCATTCTTCTACATATAAGGAACTACATATGGCAGTGGCTGCCAGAATATCAAAAAACATCATCCCTTTCTAGTATGAAGAAATTTTTTAAGTTAAACAGAAAAGATGTTGTTAAGTTGCTAGCAAGCTAAACTGGAGAACAGAATGGCTCTGAGATTTCTTTTTTTCTGCCAACAGCCACTCAACTACGAAAAAAAGAAATCATATACACTTAATATAGAAGGAGCAAATACTCACCTTGATTTTCGCTTTTCACACTTGGGACCATTCAAAGATGTAACGATGCTGAAGGTCATCGTTGGCGATGTGGACGAACCCCCGCTCTTCACTATGCCTTCCTATGTCATGGAAGTTTATGAAAATGCAAAGATTGGGACACCTGTTGGCACAGTAACGGCACATGATCCTGATGCTGCAAACAGTTTAGTGAGGTATAGTAAATCCAAATTCTGTGGATTAATTATTCAATCATGAAATTGAATTCACAAGCTTAAGTGTTGGTGAGATCTGGAATGTATGAAGACTATTTATTTTAGTACATAAAGGGAAACATAAACAGTGTCATGATCAGTTTGTGAAGATTAGATTTAGTAGCATAACCTTCAGCCTTTATTTGATTTGCACTATAATTCCCATCATTGGTCTGAGAAAAGGTCTGATTTTCCAGTGGTATCCTGCTCTAAATCTGTTAATATCATAACACTGTTTTCCCCCTGTCTGTCAAAATTGTGCTGGTGGCCCTCTGCACACTGGCTGCACTGTAGTTGTTCCAGGTGCTTGTACAAGACAGCAACAAGTTTAGATACATCTTTCTTTTAGGAACAAGCTGGATCATTTTTGCAAAACTTTGGTTGAGGATATAAATTCAATATTTTGTAATATGCCTCAGCTTCAGTGGAGTATCAAAAGAACAAAATACGTGTGGTAATTTTGTGGAACAATACATGAACTTTATGTGTCAAAGGTGGTAGAAGTTTTAAAAAGTTTCCTAAAAATATCCACAAAACATTTTTGATGTTTTTCCTTTCCATGACATAATGGTATAGCCTTCATAGAAATCATATGATTATATCCTTGGAAAGCAGTTCTTCTCAAGCTAATTAGGCATATTTAGTCTTCTGACTGAGCTGAAATCTGCTGGGTATGTGTAATAGTCTTGGTAAGATGAAACAATATTTTCAGAACAATGAAAACTTCAGGTTTTTATGGTTCTTTTGTGATAATAGTCTAAGAATCAAAATATTTTGTATCAGAGAATCAATATATGCAATTTCTTAATAGCAAGTTATTGCCTTTGAATAATTTCCACTATAGTATTTGTGCCTAAATCACATAATAAAATTTTGCTAAAAATAGCTGCCAAATGCCTGTAGCTCTAATAATATGATTCTGAAGTTACTAATACAGTCAGCAAGTACTGACATGGAGGTTTGGAGTAGGAAGGGCAAGTGCCGATTTGACTAGTTGGTCCATAATTCAGCTGTCTGTTGCCCGTAACAGTTTTGTCTAGAAAAAGATGACTTTGGCAAAAGGGAAGCAGCAGCAGTTTGTACAAGGGCTGGGAAGGTTAGAAGTAGATTTTCTGGGTGAAAGAGCCAGTAATTTGGAGAGAGAGGGATCAGAAGGAAAAAATATTCTCAAATATTGAGCTTTTTGTATTTATTTGCCTTTTTTTTTTTTTCCAAACCTGAAATTGTAACCACTGATTGAGGGCAGAATATTAAATATCTATATTATTCATATAATTAGGGGGAAAAAATGTTTGTTTGTTTTTTTTTAATCTATCATGTTTTTCCCTCAATTGACATATTTTTTGAGTTGTTCCTTCCATCTCTCTATGTCTCAATGGAGAAAAATATATAGAGCTAAAATAACATACCAAACCATGAAGATCCGAAGGGAGCCAGTTCTCACTCAGTTATGTGTCCGTGGGGTTTGGCAAGGGCAGTGGCAGCTCAGATATCCTTGGCATTGTATTGCAAACAGGTCCACCCTCTAGCCAGGCTTTATCCATCTTGGTGGACCTGACAGTGCTTCCACTGCCATTTGTGAGAGTGAATGTCATTTGTCGTTTTTATGAAGATGCTGATTCTCTAAGGCCTGAAGTGACATGTTGCTGTGTGGTACTCTAAATAGATACCAGGCTGGGGTTTTGTGCCCTCAAGTTTTCCATGAACTTCCTGCTGCAGGAGCAGAAATGCAGGTCTGAGGATGGATAGCTTCAATCCCCCTTCCCTTTCCTCAACTTCACATAGAAACACTGATGAAGCACAGAAGGGCTTGATATTGTTTCAAGATCGGGCTACAGCTTGGGAAACTATGGGCTGGAATAGGTGTGACCTGAGGAGTGGGACAGACTGCCAGGTTTAGCTGCTGCTCCACTTGGAGGCAGGTTCCTGCCCCATGCTCCACTCAGAGTGACAAGCAAAGGAGCTACTCAGAGGTGTCTGTATTTCTCAGAAGGGTCCATGCAGTGCACTTACGGCCTTTTGTGCTGCTTTGCAGGGAATGTCTCCACTATTAGTCTGAAACCCTGTTGAGTCTGAATGACAGTCAGAAGGAACAAGGTCAAGTCTCTTCTTTGTTTCCCCACAGTTCCTAGTTAATTGAAAAGGCAAACACTGATTATAAAAATGTAATGAGGAAGATTCAGTGTAACTTTCTTAGAAAGCAGAGATCACAATCTCCAGGGAAGATAGGTACAGATAGGACTAGCCCTTCTGATCTCTGTGCAGCAGGGGAGTAACCAAATAGCGCTTCTTATCCAAATGGCTCAGATACATCTCCAAACACTGTGAGGCTACAGGACAAGATACAGAGCAGCGATTTGCTTATCAGTCTTTCCTAATCCACTTGTGCATCCTTTCCACTTTATAAGGACACTCGCTCCTGTGTGTGAGATTGATGAAGCATTTAGGCACACAGTAGAAACCACACCACTTTGCTGTTCAACTGCTGAAAGAGATAGAGTGCTGTGATTTGTTCACTGCCCAATTAAATAATAGTTTATTTTGACGGCAGGAACAATTCTTGTATACAGAATAATAGCTGGAAGTGTAGTTAAGATAATTAACAGCATTGAAATCTTTTCAAGTGTTTTAAAATGAGTACAAAAATAAATAGCGGCATCTGTTGCTATCCGTAGAGGGAGACAAAATGGGTTTTGTTCTTACTTCCTCACTGCAACTTCATCGTAGTGATTTCATCTTGTTCCTGAACTGAGCAGTCTTCAGAGGGCACTGACTTTTTCCAGTGCTTTTACTAGTGTTTTAGTCTCTAAACCTCAGCAGAACAACCTCTGTAATAACAAATGTAGCTAATAGGGGTGGGGTCTTTTTACTCAGTACTTATCTGATTGGCAATTTGGACTGTTCCAAAGCATTTTTCTTTTTAAGTTGATTGATGTTTTTTTCTTTGAAAAGATAGAAATGCATTTTCAGGGAAACTTTTTTAAATGCTCTGTTTTAGAATAAAATTATTATTCTACTGAAATATGAAAAGCAAGGTACAATAAGAAGTGTAAGAAATAAATATATTAAAACTTGATCATGTAATAATTTTAAATATAAAGGGGTTTTGAGTAGTTTGAAAACCACTTAAAAATTACTTAAAAAATCGTTTTCTAAATCAAAAGAAAATATATTTGTTTGTAATTCATTCACACGTATTACTGCCTTGTTGGAACATTTATGAGAAACTAATCCCCTTTCATAGCTTTATGTCAAGTATTTTTTTTCCATACTCATATCTTTTGTTTCTTAAAAAGGTCAGGGTTAAGTCACATCTTATAATAATATCTGACGTACAAATGATTCTTGAAAGATCTCTTCCCACACAGTACATAAGAAAGCATGATTATTAAATGCTCTAATTATAATTTTTTGCTTAGTCTATTATTCTTTTTGAATCTTTCTATATCTACCTAGATTTTTTTTTTTTTCTTCCTGAAACCATACACAGAAGACTTGCCTGGAGATTAGGGGTGAAAACAGCTTTTAAATTGGCAAGGCACTTATATGTGTTGAGAGCAGCCCTCAGCTGTTAGTGCTGCCTCAGGGCAAGGCAGCGCCTCTTGAAACCCTGACATCTTCTTGTAGGTGATGATCCTTGGGAAGTGAATCCACCCAGCCACAGCACATACTCCAGGTGATCCTTGGAGCTTTCCAACTGCCTCTGGTCTGTTGCCAGTGGAATGGTTTTCAGAAACAGAATGCTGCAGCTGTTCCCGAAGCCACCTCCAAGGCAGTGATTCAGAAAAGAACTGAGATGTAGTTTTAAGATCATGACACTTTCTGTGGCTTTGATATAATAGTGAAAGTAGCCATGACATAGACCTGGTCCCCCAGAATAACTTCCCGGTTTGATAATGTACTATGAAGAATTGAAAGCTTTTATTAACCTTATACACTTAAGAGTACAGTTTGAGATATGACATATATAGAAATACTGTAACATCAGATCACTTCTTTGAATGCTACTTTGTCATGCAGTGATACAGGAGGTAAATCACTGTTTTGAGCATTAATGATAGGACCTCTGCCTCCTCTAGTCATTTTTTTACACCCACTTGTTATGTTTAATTTAGGTTGTTTACATTTCTGGGAAGAATTTTTCTTTGCCTGGTATCTAACAGAAAAGTTCTGGTGAATGGACTCTGCCTGTGACAGTTGTGTGAAACGATAAGAAAGATAAGCACCTTCCCTTTTCAGAAGGTCTACAATTGCCTCGTTAAAAACAACTTTTTATTTTTTTGGTGTTTGGAAGTTTGATTTGTTGTATTAATATGTTGAAATTCAAGTAAATTTTCTGTTGGACCCTAATCAGACCGTAATATATCTTACTATAATGTATGTTATTCACAAGGATTGATCAGCTATAGGAAACAGAAGTTAGGAAAAAACTTTTGGTTTGGGGTTTTTCTGTTTGTTTGGGTTTTTTTCTTTTTTAAATTTTGTGCTAAAAATTAATTTTAAAAATTTAAAATTTATTTTGTCTTAAAAATTGACTTTCAGTTTTGTGCTAAGTTAGTGAAGAATAAAAGCACAATCTCAGCCATAATCCTGGTTTCCCACCTTTCTAATAGTCTAATGTTGTTGCCTAAAAATGGATGATATATCACAATGGTTATAATACATGTATATACTTATGAGTACAAAAACTTGCTTTCCAACACCACACCTGGTATGTAGATGCTCTAATAAATGTCCTTATTTGTTTTAAATTGACAACCTTCTCTTTTCCTCTTTCTAAAAGTATACTAAAAAATTAATGGATTACAGGTGCACATGACTACAACAATTAATGAGGTATCGGAATTTTTTCTTCAATTCCTGCATTATGTAGATAAACTTATTTTAACTTTTGCTGAAGGGATTGTAAAAGATTGTCATCTTTTAGATTCATCTGAAGGTGAATACTTTCTGTCATCAGCCTTTAGTAGTAATCTGAATTTTCAGTAAATGGTATTTTAAGAAGCATGCTCATATGTAGATGAAAGAACATACTCCGTGAGTTTTATGCATTCCTATTTCTCAAAGTCTTAAAGACATAAAGTATTTTGAAAAATTCAAGTTTTAGACTTTTTTCTAATGTAAAGTTTAAATTTCCTAGAGGTAGAATAAAACCTCAATTTGTGATTCAAATTGAAGAGAGGTGCAAGACAACTGCATGAAAGGATTAAAGGGAGGGGCTGAAAATTAAAATTATATTTTGTTGGCTGTGTTTAGGACAGTTAGCTGAGATCAGTGCCATCATGTGGAGTGACCATCCCTCCCTCATATGAAGATGTGAGAACGTGTGATATTTTCCAGATCCTGCCAGGCCTGTGCCGGTGGAGATAAAGGCAGAAATCTGCTCTCCTCAAAGGAGATCTCAAAGCACAACACTATGATAATCAGTATTGTCTCTAAGATTGTCAGTAAACTGAGACAGAAAAAGAACACCCTATATTAAATGGCTGGAGAGAGATGGGAATTGTTCTTCAGTTTCTTCACTAATTCTCCATCTGACTTTACAATGAGAAAATATTTCAAAACCTTTCTTTATAGTGTTGAGGTGAGAGATCTATTGTTTTTTTTATTCCCTGAGGCCTCAAATTAGTTTTGATTCTTGTCAAATTATGTGTCCTAGGTCTCCTGTTGTGTTTCCCCTGCTCTTTTCAGGCCGGCTAGCAGCTGCAGGGGCTGGGGGCAACATACCCCTGGGTCCAGGAAGGAAGGGCAGGTACAGGAGCCGTACAGGAGCCTTTGGGGAGAGGTCTCTTGGCTGTGCAACAGCCATTGGCAGCACGCAGCCAAGCAAGACACGACACGGCTTCTGAGGGTGTTGGTTAAATGGTGTTTATTTGGGGGGTCCCACACCAGGACGGAGGAATATGGTCCCACAGGAGAGAGCAGGAGGCAAGCACGCCAGAGAGAGGGTCCTGAGAGCGCACACCAGAGAGAGAGAGCCCAATGCCAGGAACCTTCACTTAGGAGAGTTCCAGCAAGGGGGCAGATCCAAGGCTTGGACCAATGGGATACTGATAGGGGAGGAGAACACATCTTATGAACCAATGGGAACAGAAGGTGGGAGGGTTTAGGTAAACCAATAAGGCGTCGAGGATGAGGTGATGGACAGGGGTTACAATGGGTTACAATTACAACTTAGGGCGGGTTACAACTTAGTAATGAACAGAGTGAACAGAACAATCATTTTAAAAAAAACAAATCACCACAGTCTCACAGTAACAGATATGTCCATGTCCTTGAGCAGGAAGTGGTAAGATGTTCTGACAGCTCTTCTGACTAGGAAGAATCCAGCTTAGAATTCAGGTCAGAATTCCAGTCAACCAGAGCCACCTCCATCCCTCCCTTAAAGCTGAGGTAGAAAACGCTGCAAGATGAACTTTTTGACCACGAAAGACTGAATTTTCATTCCAGAACATCATCTTTATGTTTCCATAATTTTATTCTGACTTCAGAATGCCTCAAGTATTAACATTCTTTTATGGTTTTAGAGTCAGCCTTCGTATCTGAACATCTCTAGAGTGTAGCCATTTGACAGGGTCAGGCAACTCCAATAAATATGTATAAATCTATTATTTTTGGTTTAATGTATAATATGTAGAGAAAAAAATATAGTATGTAAATAGAATACCATTCTTTAGCTAGAAGGTAGAAAAGTAAGTGTAGCTGCAGAGAAGTAACTGTAGCTGTAGCTAGCTTGTAGGAGAAAATAAGTGTTTCTCATGTAACATTGACTGTACCTTATTTCTTATCAACATCTGAATGTAATCTTTTTGAATAACAAGCAACTTGGATATAATAAGATAATGTGTTCTGCCATCAATACATCTACCTGAAATGCTTTTGAGCAGTCATCATCTTCTGAAGAAATTCATAAAGTCATGAAAAGAAGACAAACCTTTATCTTGCTTTGAATTCTGAATTATGCCTAGAAGATTGTGGCCTGTTCTTAGGATACACTGACTGGTGAATTAGTGGGAAAAATGATCACTGATTAACACATCTGCTAATCCAGAAACTTCCAGTTGGAAATTATGAGTGTCCAGAAAGGGCTTATTTCCTTCAAATGAACAATGTTCCAAATTTCCTGTGTCCAAGGTAAGCAGTGTGCTAGAGAATGGGAATGAGAACTGGAGCAGGAAGCTGACTTCTGCATAAAATTCAAACCAGTAGTGGCCGCTTCTCAGGGGCTTTTCTGGGAGACAGTGGTTCACTGCTGTAACTCCCCTTGTGCCCCCTGGGATCCAGCAACTCACATCTCTAGGAATAGGACACAGAATGCTACCACTCTCGCTGAACTGAGATTTCAGTTTGAAAGGTGAACCAGGAGTCCTGTATGGAAACAAGGTGCTGCTGATCAGCTGTTGGATGTCAGCTGGCAGCCAACGCCAGAGATCACAGCGGGAACAGCTTGTTGAATCAACTTCCTTTAAATGCTGTGAGAGGAACAGTATCTTTCTCAAAGTTACACTATGTCTGTTGCGAAAGAACAGTCCTTCTCCTAGCTATCTTCAATTGTATTTAATTTTCACACATGGAAAGTACAGTTGAATGCTGTAGTTTTCAGTAGTAGTCTTCTACCAAGGCGCTCTGGAACATGATATGTCTCTTTCATGTACCAGACATGATGCAGGGAGAAAATTGGTTACCTGCTGACTGGCACGACTTCTGACTCATACTTCACAATTGCTTTTCTCTCCTGGTTGAATTTGTTTGAACTATGGGGAAATAAATTGTCCCTGGAATGGAGGTAGTGTAGTGCAAGACAGTCATGGCAGCAGACAGTCTCACCCCCACCTCACTTGGCTTCAAGGGTTTTCTGCTGCTTCCCAGGCTCATGAGTGCTGCTGTCAGGAGGCAGAGAGAAGATAAAAGACACACACTCAGGTTATGTCCCAGCATGGGCCATTTCTTGTTGTTCTCCAGCTGGTCAAACATAGAGAGTTGCAGCTGGTTGATTCTTTTACTCTTTGTCATGATATACCTCCTTCTCTCACTCTATGCAGCAGCTTATTCTTCCTTTTCTAAGATATTTTATAAAATGAAATAAACATTTCTGTACTTTATCGCTTTCTGAGAAAGTTTCTTGCTTAAATCTTTATCTGAACTGGTTTTCTTATCATGGCATTTGACTTTTAACTGATTAGTTTTTAAAGATATAATTAGTTGGACAAGGTTCTGTTGCCTTCCTATGGAAATTTTTTTTAATAATTCTTTGTAACTAGTTACATTTATTATTTGAGAACTGGCTATTTGCTAATGTCTCAAAACCAAAGCCCAAGGAAGCATTATGATCGTTGAATTCACATCTGGTCAAAATTTGTCTTTGGAAGTTTACTATTAATATGAGATGTGTAGCCAGGGTAGAAATATGTAACAGAGTTCATTTTTGCGGTTGATAAGGAGAGTAATAAATGAAAAAATAGCATAACGGAAAGATAAGTTTAAGATTAGATTAAAACCAAAAATACACAACTTAAAATCTCACAAGTATTTTAAAAGATAGAACTCAAGATTTGTCCTTAAAACACACTAACTGCAGGGAGCCAGACCAGAACAGTAACAGTCTATGCCAGTTGTCTATCCAATGATAAACTGGTGATAATATTAAGACAATAATTTAGGCACGGAGATTCTGAAAATGATTATGCCTTTTAGCTTCAGAAGCCCTCTTAAAAGTTTGGAGGTCATTAATATTTCTAAACTACTTTAGCACCTTTGAAATTTTTCTCCATTTTAAGCAGCCTTTGCATTATTAGTCTGTCAGGTTTAATACTAAAAACAGATTTATATGTTCCATAGTGACCTTCTGCCCAAGGGCCATCATTCATATATATTTCTCTTTATTTCCTAATTGATGCAAATGCTTTTAGTTTTTGGCAAAAATGGGAGGAATATCTGTCATCACTGACCCACTGCTTCACTAGAAGGCAGAAACTGAGGAATGAAGCCAGAGGAGCCAGTGGCTTGCTTTGGTCAGAAGAAAGGTATGGATGAATCTGGGAATGCACTGCCATTCCCTGACACGTCCTAATAAAAAGGTGGCACATGTTGCATTTTTTAGTGTTAGCAAGATTCAGATTTCAATTTCCTTCAGATTATCTTCAGACAGTATGACTATTAAGTTTTCTATATTCATGATCCTTTTTAATGAAGTTCCTTAAGATTGGTTTCTGTTTGCATATAAACAGTTTTTGGAGACCTGTTTATCTAGGCGTGTCTTGTTATTAAGTCTCTAATATGTGCCATGCAGCTCTGATGTGCTGATTTAATGTGTAGTGGTTATAAGCATGATAAATCATATGGAGTTGTCATGAGTAAATGTCTATAAATAAATATCTCAAATGGATATTTTAAATTAATTTATTAATTAATGCATTCTAAGTGAGCAGAAAACATCAACTGAGTTAAGGTGAAAAACCTCTTTTGAAATAACTCTCTGAAATTCAAAACTTGCACTATATTTTTTTGTGGTCTAGAAAAAAAACATCAAAAAGCAGATCAGTAGTTGTGGAGGGAAGGGTAGGAGCAGAAAGGAATGACTGTGTCTGTTGCCAGTATTATCCAGATAAAAGTATTTTTTTTTTAATCGGATGAAATAAATTCAGAAGTTTAAGTAAAGCATCATTGGCTCCAGAATGTGCTCTATTTATGAATATATCTGGTCTCTATTCTCAACATGTCAATAAATGAGTGACTAGTATTTATGAAGGTCTAATTTTTTCAGCATTTTGTGAAAATGATGGAACTTGTTCTAAATATCCTCTTACATGACAAAAATGGGTTGCTCTGCCAAGAGAGTTCTTGTACAAAATATTTTTAAAGCAGTTGGAAGCAGAACTACCATTCCTAGGTTTTCTACTGTGTGGGAATATCTTCTGTAACTTTTTGTGCTGACACCTTCATGAAGGTTGGGGAACAGAGAAGTGCAAATGGCTGCTTTAGCTATGATGCACAAAACAATTTTAAGGAAGAATCTGGAGTAATGAAGGAGAACTGAACATCTTAAAAATGGGAAAACCTAAGAAAGTACCACTCTCTTATTTATTAATTGATGAAGACAAGAATTGTCAATCTGTGAATATTTCAAACTGTATGCAAAAGTTAGCCCATGAAAGGGAACTGCTACTGTGGATAAATTCAAAAAAATTCATTATTCTAGCATCATTGGAAGTAAAAGTGTTAGTACAGTAAGTATCTCCAGGATTATTTTGTTTCCATTAATGATCCAGAAAATACAATGTAAGTTATTCATCCAATCCTAAATTCTTTAAACAGAGATTTAAACTTCTGTGGAACACACTTAACTGATTTAGAAAAAGACGCTCATATTAAAAAAGAAAAAATACCATATTTTACAATATGTTTATGAAAATGAATTATTAGATGATCACAATTCATCAGAAAATCAAACATCAATTTTTCTACACAAGCTTCATTTTTGGGACAGATACTTTTCATTTTCGTTCTGTACTTTTCTCAGAGGAAGAGGTAATGTTTTGTTATAAGTCATATACACACAAAAGCTGCTGGGTATTCATATTGCTTTAAGGTTTTTTTCCTCATTGAAACCCAATATGAAATTCTGTTTATTTTTAATCTACTGTCTACAAATAATACATAACCCTATTTTTATGGCTCTGCGGTCAGCACAATAGTGACTCACAGAATAGTCACTGTGCCTGATGTTGATAATAAGCAAACAGTGTCCAGAGTAATTAATGTTTTATTATAAACTCATTTGGATTTGCAGTACATATTCCATAAGAACAGGTCAGGAAAGAATATTTGATTTCTTTTTTTCAGCAAACAGTTCTTGTTGTTATCAGGAGACTCCTAGAGTCAAGCAAAACAAAGCTATACTAGGAGAGAAGTAATTAAATTTTATCGTTGCATAGCCGATTGTAAGCTCTACCAGTAAAAGGTCTCCAAGAAAAGTGAAGGACAATTATGCTTCCCATAATTTCTCTCTTAACTTTCTAGTTTATCACGTAAAAGATGGTTGAGTATCTGTGTATGTATCTTGCCCATCACAGCAAACGTATTTCTGTGTTGGAAGTAGTAAGATCAAAACATTCCAACTATTTTTCCTGGCTCAGTTTTCCTATGCTGCCCACCATAAAGTATAAAGCATGGGGGCTTTTCTTCACCTGAAGCATGTATCTTTTTCACAAAATTCAGATGTCAACATGACTCTGTAGCAATATGTCATCTTTATGGATTTTTAGAGGGTGATACCACTCCTCTGTCTCCAAGTTTTTGTAAATAGTTAAAGGTCATGCTATCTATGGACAAGGGAGGTATAACTTTTTCACTGAGACTGGCACAGTCTTAAAGAGGTGATTATAGATTGTACAAACAGGGCCACATAAAATAATGCCAAGAGGATAACTGTGTGGTCCATTTTTGTTCTCTTTCTGTGATGTGTCCTTAGAGGATTCCAATATTGCTCAAAGCAAAATAAATTCCTTTGGATGTCTGCCCCATCCAGCATTTCATGATCAGTGACTGATGTATGTTCATCAGGAGCTGTCTTTTTAAATCCTCTTCTAAGTTTACCAAGCATGGAGAACCACACCAATTTTCAGAAGTGTGTCTGAAATGACAGCTGTGCATAAATTCACTAACTTTTTTGTTCTTTTCCTGGAAATGTCACTCTATGGTTTTTGGGATTTTTTCATTCAGTTGGTGATACGCTGATTAATATCTTCCAAAAAAAAATTCCTGACTTAAACTCTTAAAAAGTGCCCCATCACCAATGTAATCAAGATCTTGTTAGTTAGCTTGTTTGAAGCAACTTGAGCTTCCATCTTGCACATCCAAAGTGTGATTAATGGGTACTTCTGGTGTATTTTGGAATGAGGTATTCTCAAATGTTGTTAATAATGAACTGCACAATAAGTTCTGAATTAGCTTATGGGAAACAGCAAGGACAATCCTTGCTCCAGAGAAACATAAAACGAGTAGGAACTGAGGTCTGCTGTCTCTCCAGCAACTTCCACAGTCATACAGCAGGGCTTTCACTCTTCATGATGTTGAAAGGAAAGATGGACAACAGGCAACAAGAAAGATATTCTATCCTAGCTTTGACTTTTGATTTCCAGTGACTGAACTATGGCCCTTTAGCTGCTTAAAATATTTGACACATGGTAAGAAAATCTGGAGTTCCACAAGGTAAGATAGCATACTGTAAAGCAGATGTAAATACTTCTTGCAGGTGGGAGAGGTGGGTTCAATAAGGAAGATCTGCCCTAAGTCACCAAATCCTATCTGGCTTTTCCACAGAGTGTCCAATCCTTTAACCAGTTTAAAGTGACTCACTTAGATTTCTGCTTTCCCTTCTAAGTGATTTCTTTCTTCTACTTTTTGCATCATCTCTGCCTTTAATATATATTTTTAATTAAATGTTTGTGTGTTTGTTTGCTTTGCTTTTTGCTTACACAACTGGTATAAACAAGTACATTGTGAGATAAATAACACTTATTTTTAATTGTTTTGTGCTTGGCAACTTTTATGTGTGCCACTATTTTCATTAGCTAGGAATTACACTTCTGGTGATGTAAAAATAAGAGCAATTGGATGAGACAAATAAATAATTTTTGACCTTTATATTCCTTCCATATATTAAATATATATGGAATTTCACAGAATAAGCAGGGATGCCAAATTATCAGGGAAAGTAGTTATGGCATATAAAATAATAGTCTTCCTTTTTTTTCCTTTTCTGGAGTTAGTTAAGAAGGCTTGGAAAAGTTCTGCAATTGGTTCATTTTTTAAAAGCCATTGTAAATGATTCCAGCTTTTTGAAAAAATGTCTTGTCCATCTCTTCTTTTGTGTTCTTTCCCTCTGTTTCCATTACCCACTTCAAGGCTTTTACTTTCTCTTCTAGGCAAAGTGCCCAGAAGCCAAGGGAATAAAGCAGGGAAGTTTAGTTTTGCTTCTAGGGTCTTGTCAATGGCTGCTCTGGGAACCAGATGTTTCTGAGAACATAGTGTTATGTTCCAAATGGCTTTTGTGTCACCTTGTCATTGACTTCATGTCAGCGAGGCATGCTTCAAAGCAGGAACTGAGGCTGATCACACTGGTCTGCAGTGACAGGCAAATAAGCTGAATAAAAATATCTTAGTATCTGCTTTCTTTGCTGTTTTTCCATTTCACGATTTTTTAGTCAAAATACGTGTGTCTTGCCTTTGACAGGGTTGTATACTGCTGTGAAAAATACCACCTGTTAGCAATTTATATCTTTGTGACTCACGGTGGAAATATTGTTATGTATCAAAAGAAATAAAACATTATGTAAGAAATGAAATATGGTGTTACTTTGGGTTTCTCCAAATTATAGATTTTTTAGCTTGTTTTTTAAAATGTCTATGATTTTAAAAGCTTGAAAATAATATTCTTATATAGCTTTCTGTTACTTTGGATTATGTATACTGCAATGAATATATATTTATTGTTATATTTCTTCATAGATATTTCATTGATCATATCACAGAAGAAGATAGGTATTTCACCATTGATGCTAGTACTGGAACCATTAAGACTGCCAAGATCTTTGACAGAGAGGAGACACCTTGGTACAACATCACAGTGGCTGCTTCTGAGATAGGTAAATAATTTATTTGGCACATTGTATGAAAAATAAAAATTAGAACGGAAAGTAATCACTCTCAGATTTTAAGAAAGACTACCTTAATATGTAATGTTCCTTTTAACACCAGTGGTTTTAGCTAACTAAAGGAGAGTTTTCTGTGTGTGTGAATACTCTAACTCCACAGAACAATTAAACAAAGTGCCACATGCCTATGTGATTCCACCTGTGTAAATTTGCCACATTTCTCTGCATGGGAAAGAAGGCTGCCAACTTACCCAGCAACATTTCTAAGCATTCAATGTCCTAAAATCAACAGCTGGTCTCATTTGTGTTTCACATTCATATGTCTTAGAAGTTAAGACTATTTAGTACTGTCTGAGAAATTAACCTTTCCCTCTTGTATCTGCTATCAACTATTTTAGCAAATTGGATGCTGACTATATGTTCATTTTTATTTATACTTCATGATGCTTAGTAGTTTCTGATTGTGTCTCTGGCCTTTCAAAAAATTGTCAAGTAAAGATACAATAAATACTTACCTGTGCATTTGAAAGTCTTCTAACTTTGATGAATTTCCATTGCCTCGAATAAGTCCTGCAATGATCAAAAACCATCTGGCTGAGTAGTCTGAGACAAATAGTTCTACTTAAGGAAAGGAGAGTTTAAAGAACTTTTCAGTTAACCTTTTTATTACAGGGTCTTTATTTTTTCCACAGTAAAAGCTTTTCATTTAAAAAACTCTGCAAGGCAAATGAAGAAAGAAAAAATCCCATCCGGGATTGATAGATTCAGTCCTCTTAAGCCCTATTCATGATACCATCTTTCAGTGGCAGTGATTTTGATTGAAATTGTGAAATGCTTTTAATTTTTTTTTTTTTTTTAAATGATACAACACAGGTTTTACATCTAACAGGTTCCACTGATATTATTGAGCTTGGTCTGCTTTCATCTGTTTCATCTCTAGGTTAAAACTCATCTGTTCTGCCACTACAGCACTAGCACATTCTACAAAATAAAGAGCATGAGCGTATTTCAGAGAGACAACAAATTGTTTCTTATTATTGTACCCACATTCACAACTAAATTGACATTTTGACTTTTCTACAGTAAATAATAGGATCTAGAATTTGATGATTATCTCTTTGAAAAAGTAAATACTAGCACTCCTGTGTGCTTGACAGTGTTGTCATATATAGAATGTGCTATTTCAATTCAGCATGAAATAAGACATAATTAAAGCCTGAACATAAAACAGGTGAATACTGTTAATTCAAAAAAAAAAAAAAAAAAAAAAAAAAAAAAAAAAAAAAAAAAAAAAAAAAAAAAAGCTACATTGAGACACTGAAAAAAGGAGCAGTAATGAGTCCTTTTTTGGAAACCAATGAAATGGAATTCTTTTAAAGAAAGAAATCTCAGTAGCATAAACCTTTAACATAGCTTTCTCCACATTATTTGTTTCACATAATCAAAAAAGTACTGGTACATTTATCATTCTGAGAATAGTATGAAGGAGAAGGATTATGTTTATAACTACAACAGAATGAATTATAAGAATTATACTATTTTTTCTTTTTTTTTCCTTAGAGTTTCTGTTTGGGGTTTTTTTTGTGTGTGTGTTTTTGGGGTTTTTTGTTTGTTCGTTTGTTTTTGGGGTTTTTTTAATAGATACTCTTCTTAGAATTCCTTGTTTCAGGTACAATTTGTTACAGGAAAACAGAGATCTGATTTTTTGTCCCTTGCACTGCCTTGTTACTGTTAAAGCTAGGGTTGGAAAAATAAGCAAATCTATAGTGTCATTTGGAAAAACAATTAATTTATGAAAAAAGGAAGAGACAGTAGTGAAGAACAGATGGACTACAGACAGACTGACAGGCAGCTGAAATGACAAACAGCCTTTCCTTGTGTCTACTTCCTCAACCATTATCTTATCTGCAGTAATTTGGAAATAACAATACAGCTGTTCTCTTTCAAATCCAAATTGTGAACTTAATAATTGAATTTATGGTGGAACAAGGAGCATATGTTGTGTATGGCCAAAACTCTTCCTTTAAGTGCTATCTATCCCATATCTAATCTTATGGCTTTTGCTTTCAAGTTCAAGCACAAGGTATTGTAGAACTAAGACTAAAGCTGAAATATCAGTCAAAGGCTATGACCAAGGTGTTATTTGGCTGTGGCGGTGGTATTCCTCAAATTTACCTGACAGAGTAGAAGGCATTTGCAGTTTCTGACAGGATTTGCTTGGCCAAGAACACAGCAGAACCTTCAAGGCCCATAAATATTGTATTCCTTCAACAACAAGAGGTGCTCTTGGGTATAAAGTGTTGATTGTAGTTAGTTTCTGGAAGTGTTTTCCTCTCTTGACTTTGTGCTACATTTCACTAATAGAATTCAGTTTCTACCGATCATCCTTTTGGCTGCTATTTGTAACTGGGATTAGTTTACATAAATGAAATTTAGAATTGACATTATATTTCTACCCCAAACTGTATGATATCTTCATGCTTCAGCCTTATTCTTTCTGAATTTTTCATAAGACATTTGCTTTCGTTTTTCATCTCTGTATGTGATATATGCTGTCTGCATTGGTCAGATGTCCTCTGAAAACTGAGGAAGTCCTATCACTTTGCTCTGTGTTTTATTTCTCAGCAGGTTTTTTTCTATTTGTGCATTTTTTTCTATTTGTTACTTCTTAAAGCACACCATTACTATAAGAGTGGATGGGAAACCTTTTTGTTTTTTTTTTTTCATGCATTGTTTTTAAACAGAAGAGTGGAATTTTCATGTCCAGAAGCATCTACTTTGATTGTTTCAGTACCGTTGGTTCTTGAAACATCTTTGTAGTATTAGGGAATAAGATGATAAAGTAATACTATAGTTTGTGTTGAAGGATCTAGAGACTAAATCTGGGTCAGGGGGAAGGAGTAGTAGTACTAATAGTATTAGTAATACTTTAAAATACAGATTCACATAGAATTATCACCATTTAATTGACTTCTTAGAATTCTTTTAAAAATTTTTAAATGCCTCTTTGAAAGAGGAAGAATATACAATTTGCTTGCTCTAGTAAAGGTTTTTGAACAAGTCTTTGACAGGAGTAATGAGAATAAGAAAGTACAGAGCAAATGCACAGTTTTTTATAACAGATGAAAGACTGATTTAGAGGAAAGAAATACAATCATAGTAACACTGAGAATAGTCAGTCCCTTTGGAAGTGGAAAAACTTAAGGCTGCACTATTTTAAGGACTAGGGTAGAATCTGTCAATTAGAATTCATTATAATAATAGCACTCAATGATAGGAAGTTATTCAAAAATTATCTCCCTAGCTGGTAAGAATTAAGGAAGATTGAGAGAGATTCATGTAAGAACAAGACACATAAAAGAATGGGCTAGATAAATGAAAGGTGAAGTGGACTAAAAATTGTCTGGAATGGCAGATTCAAAGTGCTGTAACCAGCACCCCAAATTGCAGTTGGAGTCTAGTCACTAGGAAGTACTCCCAGTGGCTTAGGCAGGATACAATACTCTCATGCCTTCATAAATGATGTGCTATGTGGAACAGAGAGCTGTCTCAGCCACTCTCCCTCTCTTTGCAAATGACACAAAACTGCAGTAATGGCTGATACATCAGACTGTCGTGTTGAGAACCAGAAAGATCTCAACAGGCTAGAGAAATGGGTGAAGAGGAAATGAAGGGAGATTTTATAACGAGAAAAATAAAGCGTGAAGGAAGATTTAATACCAGGAGATTCAAAGTCCAGTACTCGGAGAGGAGTAATCCAATGCACCACTTCACATGCAGGGCCAACTGGCAGATGAGCAGCTTTTGAAAGAAGGATGTGGTGGAGATCCTGGTGGATGAAAGCGAGACATGAGCCAGTGATGTGCCCTTGTGGCAAAGGAGGCCAATGCCATTCTGCACTGGGTGAGAACACCTGTTGTCACTAGGCTGAGAGGTGATCCTCCCCCTCTTATACAGGCCTGGTGAGGCCACAATAGGAATGCTCCCAGATCTGGGCTCCTGAGTACAAAAGAGACATGGATATACTGGACTAAGTCCAACACAGAGGCATGAAATCATTGAGACTGAAGTATCTCTCATAAGAGGAGAGGCTGAAAAAGCTGGGCTTGTTCAGCCTGGAGATGTGAAGGAGCTTATCAGTGTGTTTAAGTAACTGTTAGGGGGAGTCTAGGAGGTGACTAAAGATGATCAACATGAGGAAAGACTTACCTGCATAGTATCCAGTAAAATTCCAGGAGGCAATGTGTGCAAACTGAAGTACAGAAAACTCCATTTAAACCAAATAATAAAAAATGTTTTACTGTGACTGATCAAAAATTGGAACAGATCACATTGAGAGGTTGTGGATTCTCTTTCTGAAGCGTTCAGAAAACAACTGGGCATGGCTCAGAGCAGTGTACACTGTAGATCCAGCTTTCAGCAGAGGAATTGGGCTTGCAGATCTATGGAGGCACCTTCAAAATCAATGATTCTGTGGGGTTTTTTTGATACTGGGAACTGTGTTTTTAATGTGGAGGAGAAAATAAAAGAAGAGAACAGAGAAAACCAGCTTCTTAAGACGTTTTTCAGTGCCGTTAACATCAAAAGATTACTGGAGTTCTCAAAATTCTGGACATTTAGATGGATAATAACTGTGCTTCTAATCAGAAATGTGATTGTTTTAAAAGCAAGTGTTTATATTTTTAAGATTTTAAAGGTACCTTCTACTGGGAAGATTTAGCATATTTCTCTTATGCAGCTGGTTATCATATCAGTGTGTAGAATGAATTTCTGGGTTTATTAGATCTTTAATTGTTTGGGGATCAAGTTGTGGATCTCCTGAGTGTCTCCAAAATAGTCTGCAATGGCTGAAAACGGAAAATCAGGCCATTTTCCACTATTTTCTTAAAGCATTAACTTGAATACAATGGGTGCAAAAGCTTGTGTTTGAAGGGTCAGTAAAGAGTTCCTATTTTGTGAAGCTGTGGGGAGGCTGTATAGAGTAGGAGAACTGAAATAATTGTGTTTTATGCCAGCTTCTGTCAGATCCCCCAGACTTAATGAAATCCTATCAAGAGACAGCAAAAAAAATGACCGCAAGAAGGATACTGTATATATAGAGCTTTGAAACCATTATGGATTAGAAATCAAAATACCAAAGAGACATCATTATGCAGTTGATTTTACAGAAAAAAACCCAGAAATCTCCAGGGTGTTAGAAAAGTTCAGATATTGGGAAAAAAAGCCCCAACAAAACAAATATATTTGTTTTTGTTTATACATCTTCTGTATTTGCTTTGCCATGCTTATTTCTTATATGAACTTCAGGATAAAAAATACCAAAGTGTTGAGTTAGATCAGTACTTCATTGGCAAACTATGCAATACCCTATATGCTATCAAAAGGATACCAGAAAAAAAAGTCATAGCAAAAAAGTACTCAAAGGGATAATTTTTAGACACATTATAATAGAGTGCCAACAAACCCTACTCAGAATTTAAATATGTAAAAAGTCAGGATAGCTCATAAGAATAAATTTTGGAACAGTTATTTTATGAGAGTTAGAGTAAAAAAACATTAAACTACCTTTTCTAGTTATAACGTAAGTAGTTTTTTAATAAGTCTTGGAAAAAACAATAACAGAAAGATGCAGTTACATAATTCAGAGGAAAACAGGACCCACAGTGACAACGAATAATATGTAGCAGTGAAATATAAAACCCCTTGTGATGCTGAATAATGAAAACCTTTAATTACATCAAATAAACAGGTGAAGTGTATAGTTATAGCGAGGCATGGTTATATCTGTCCTTTAGAATCACAGGGATATTGCTACCCATATTACCATCATTAAACTGCAAGTTATGAGAAGAACTTGACAGCTCTTTTTTACATTTTATGTTTGCAGAAAAGAAATTACTACGATTTGGGTAGGGTATTAAAATATATTACTTCTGATAGCACTACATGAGGCTGTCATATGGAGAAGGATAACTGAAGCTAGAGGGGAGATATAAAATATGTGTAGTATTTCTGTTAATGTTATTAAGAGGCAAGCTGATTTATTTTGCAAAAAAAGGAATCAAAAGACAAAAATACACAATTATTTTTTCTGTTTATTTTGATACATATGAAGGAAACATATGCATTGCCTGAAGGAAATAAGTCTTTGGACAAATAACTTCATGGCATGCAACACTAAAAGAAAAGAACAAGAATTTCTGTCAATTTATTTTCTCATTTTAAATTTTTCCACATAACCAAGAATAACTGTAATAGCTTAATTCAAATAATTAATTTTTAGAAAATGCTTCCCTTACAATATCTTTAGGAAAATAATCTAAATCAGAACAAAATGCTGTTGCAGTTTTATAAACTCCTAACCATTTGTACTTGGTGGACAGCAGGATGATTATTTAATACCAGTGAATTTGTTGCTACATTCGTGGAACAGTTTTTCTTTGAAATGATTTTTTTCTTGCAATAAATATAAAATGTCTTCATAGGGATTTCTGGTCTCTTTTTTTTCTTTTCCAAACTAATAATTTTTTGTAGTAAAAGAGAATTGACTTAAACAATGAAATTCACTACTTTTATATATATATATAAAAAAGTATGTGTGTGTGTATATATATACACACACACACATATATATACATATATATACACATATATACATACATATATATATGCACACACACTTTTTAATATATATTAGAGGGAAATATTGTCTCTTGTTTTCTATATTTCTGATTATCTCTATAAGTACATTACAGAAACAGAAATAAAACTGTTATCACAAAACCAGCCTTCACCAAGGAAAAAAAATCACATTCATTTATTATCTTTGACCTCACTTGCATTCTGCCTGCTATCCCAGTTTCCAAAAGACTTTTGGTATTAATAACATTTACTATATTTTTCAAAGAAAAAGAATCTGCCACAAAAATATTTTCCTAAATCTCAAAGAGATTAAAGTAGATTGTAAAAATGAAACTACAGGTTTTGAGTTTCGAGACTATACTGGTCATGGTGTAGTGACAAGGACTTGAATATCTGCTGTCTTTTTACTGGTGAGAGCTGGACACATTACTGGTACCCTGTTCAAGCTTACCAAGGATACAAGGTTTACTTTCAGCCTTGGCAAGCTGCCTACTAGTGCATCACAACAATATGAATTTATAGCATCATATAATCATTAAGGTTGGAAAAGACTTCTAGGATCATTGAATCCAACCATTTAGCCAGGAGAAAAGGAGGCTCAGGGAATTTGTTATTGCTCTCTACCACTACTTGAGGGGAGGTTGCAGCAACATAGAGGTTGGCCTTTTCTACCAAGTAATAAGTGAGAGGACAAGAGGAAATGATTTAAAGTTGTACCAGGGGAGATTTCATCTTGATATTAGGAAAAAATTTTTCATTGGCAGGGTGGTCAGGCAGTGGAACAAGCTGCCCAAGAGAAGAGGAGGAATAACAATTCCTAGGAGTGTTCAAGAATCATGTGGATGTAGAAGCATCTGCTGTTCTTTTAAATGTGCTTATCAATGCAATATGGAAAGCCTACGAAAGAACAATTTAAAAAATCCAACAGTTGTTGAAAGGCAGTTAGTTCCCCATCCTGTTCAAGAAATGATGCTTCTAATTCCAATTTCAATGCTTGTTCCTTGTTTATATTGGTTTAGTCATTAGCTGCTAGGCATGCTGGATTTTCTTCTCCTGCTTCTTTGGGAACAGCTCTGATGAAGATATTCCTATGTTATCATCTGAAAATGGGTTTGGGTATGGCTCTTCTTAGCTGCCAAGGGGGGGCCCAGAGAAGGGATAGAATTTTGAATCCTATGGCATTCATTTCCCCATTTGAAGCTTTGTGACAGAAATCTCAAAATGGGCATTTCTGGCCACAGAACCTGTTTTGTGGTTCCCTGTTCCAATCAGGCAGTCAACACCAACATTTTGAGAATTTTGCTTACATTAAGGCAAGAGGGGATTTCCAGCTTGAAAGCTTTGGATGTTTTTGGTCTACTGCAATGCTATGGTTGTTGCTATTGCTTCTGTAGTTGCTGCTGCTATCACTACTTGTGTGATACAAGAAAAGTAAGCAGCGCCTTCAGCTTTGTGTTCATCAGTAAAAAGTTAAATTTTGCTACAAGAAAAAAAAAAACACCCAAACATTTTCTATCCATCTCCAGGTAACATTATTTAGAAGTATCCACTTCCTTGAAAAAAAGACTGGAACCTCACACTTATTCTTAGATTCTGCCTATTTTCTCCTTGCCAGAAAATTTGGTTTATCACATTATACCATCCTTAATTAAACCCAGTATTTTATTAATATTGCCATCTCATTTGGATATTGGACATTCTTTCATCACTTTTGTTTTGTTTAACTACTGTATTTTGTCCTTCCTGGATCTATGTTTATTCTTCTAATATGTTAAACCAAATCTTTATTAGAGAAATGTGATGAGTTCTTTTTGTTTTTCTTTAAAAAGTCATGGTATAGAGACCTAGTTGAATTTCTTAAGTATTGGTTTGCATTGTAAGGTCTTGAAAAGATGTCAAAATGGGCTTATATAATAAACAGTTATGAACCAGTCTACAGTTAGCTAACTTAAAAAAAAAAACACCAAAAAACAAAAAACAAAGAAAAAAGTAAACAAAACAAGAAAAAGCAAATAAACAAACCCACAAAAGATTGTTATGTCAGGATTTCTATTCTGAAAGTCATTAAGGCAGAATATTTTTTCATAAAATCTGTGGGAATTTTGTTAGTGTGAGAAGAAAGTCTCAGAAATCAGTAACAGTATTAAAATTCTTTCTTCGTAAATAGGAGTTATAAATTTTGTCCATAGGAACTAATAAAAGATTCAAGGCTTCACATTGGCTGTTAATTTGGTGTTTTGTATATTCAAAGTGGACTTGCCAATGGAGGACCTGATAATGAAATTGATTTACTTTACAGATGTGTAGTATTCTGGAAGAAAAACTGTTTATTCTGGGAAAAGTCTCAAGCATGAGGAAGTAGTCCCTAGCAAAGGTGAATCTGAGCAATATTTCTGCTTCAGTTGCTCCTTAAAACATAGAGCATTCACTTTGAAAAATATACTCTTGAGGCATAATGCTAATAGGATGCAGAATATTTTGTAATGCTCAGGCCTGAAATGTATGTCAGCATTGATTATCTTCAATCTGAAAATGTGCCAAAAAGCTGCAGAAATTTGGTCTAAATAAGAAAAATGTGCTATCAAATGCCAGTTATTAGATTGGTTTGGAGACTGCAGGTGAATTAAATTCTTGAAAAAGATTGGAGTATATGTTGATTCTCAAAATCAAAACTTAAAAAAAGAGAAAGAAAAAACCTTGTATTTCCTTCAATTCTTTCTCATTCTCTTCCCCCAATATAAACTGTTCTGTCACCTTGCATGCAAATTTGTGTTGTATGCACACTGTTCAAGACTGTTTTGGTAAGCGGTGTTAATACCATGCCATTAGCATTTTGTAGTGAGTGCCTGTCAGTATGGAAATTTGCCTGCAAATGTCAGTGATCCCATGAGGTCCCAGCTTCCAGAGAGTTACTAATATTAACTTGTGCATAAAGAGCTCTTTCGAACTGATGAGGTATTTATACATTCTTTGTACTGCACAACAGCTGCAGAAGAAATAAAAGTAAACTTTATGCATCTCCATAAAATCTCTGTTAAACTACTGCAAATCTAACAGACTAAGATTCCTCCAGGCAGTAGTGACAGGCATACAAAAGGACACATTCAAGGTGTGGCAAAGAGGTCTGCAGCACTGTACTGAATCAAAAGTATTTATCTCTTTTTGTCATGCACTGGACTAAAAAAATTGACTTTTTTTCTTCCCCAGTAACTATTCCAAACATGCCAAGCCTACAGAGCAGTCCTTTCTTTATCTGTGGTACCCACTGCCCTGTGCTCTCTCTGCTTTTTTGCTCCCTTCCTCTTAGATGTATTATGGCCCCTTTATACTTATGAAGATGGCCCTGCTTTGAGCTGGAAACTGGAGCAATGACCTCCAGAAGTCTCTTTCAACTAAGAATTTTCGATGTTCCTATGATTATCTGATAATTACGACTTCAGTTTCCTTCTTGCTAAAACTCTTCCAGGTTTTCTGTAGTATTAAGATGTTCAAATTCTTTGTTATCGTTTATGAATCTCCTCAAAAAATGAATTTTATTAATCTTTAACCTTTAACCCTGCTTTCTAGTTCCTTATTATGCTTTATGTACTCTCTCTTTATGTGCATTATCCTTCCTTTCATTCATACCACTTCCTAGTTCACATACCTCACAAATTATGTTTGTGAGAACCTCCCCAAAAAAGCTTCAAGACCAAAGTTTCTTTGAGCCATAGATATCATATTCTGTAATTATAGTTACAGGATTTTTTTTTTTAATTTCATTGTCTGATTACATTGACAGAGGATATTAACTAAATGAGTTGTAACTTACATTTAAGTGAGCAGTAAGAAAACTTAAATCTATACTGCCTGTGCTGTTCTGCACAATCGTTTGACCTACTTCCAGGAAAGGAACAGACATCTTTTTGTACTAATACTCATGCTGCAAATGTTCTCCTGGAGAGAAGATTGCTTCCTTCAGAAAAAACAGCAATGATAGATAAATGGCTCCCTTCTCCCAAATACTTAGTGGACAGCCAAGTGTCATTCTTCCTTCATGTATATAACCCTAGCATTTTAACTTTCCTCAAAGTTTTGTACTAAAGGTGTTTTTAGATGGCAGTAGAAACCTTCATTCCTGCATAAACATAGTTGAGATAGTCCGGTTTAATGTCTTAGTTCACCTCTTACAAAGATGTTCATAGATTCAGGGTAATGATGAAAAAATCAAGGAAAAATTTAGCAAGATAATGGATAATTTTCAAGACTATAATTGTCTTCTGAGCATGTTCTTCTAACTTCTAATGCTAATTGGGAATATCGTTTGTCTGTTAGTTAAGTCTTCTGTTGACTTTTGTAACTGCTTTCTATTAACATTTTATGGGAATGATTGACTAAGTTTCAAAAGTGAATTGAAATCATTGTGTGAACATCCTTGTTAGTTAAAAAGAGAATGTGAAAAATCTGACGGAACTTCTAAGACCTAGATGCTTTGGCTAGTATCCCCCATGTGAAAACAGAAAAAGAGAGATCTCTCCATTTGTCAAATAAATATCAACATTCTCAAATATTCTTTCATTGTTTGCCTACATCAGTGATGGTTTTAAAGCTATTTGTCTAATAAATGCTTCCTAGAATTCTGAGCAGAGATCATTAAAGGTGCAACAAATAGAAGATATTTTACTAAAGACCCTTTTTAACAGAAACATGGTAGGGACTAATTATGATCAAAATAACCATGGTGAATGAAGTTTCACCATGAATGGAGCTTGGACTACTAATGTTTCTCTCTTTTTTTTTTTTTTTTTTTTTTTTTTTTTTTTTTTTTTTTTTTCCTCATGAACACAAACAGAGACATGAATTTTTGAAATGTCAATCCATAATACCTCATTCTTACATTTTATTTTATTTGAAAGATTGACTTTACTGTCTCCTACTGATAATCTCATTTAGTTGGTGAATGTAAGATGAAGTTTCTCATCTAACTGGTTGATACTTATACAGTCTCCAGTAGGCGTGTATTAGATAATTATAAAAAGCTGAAATACATAATTCTTTCAACAAAAGAAAATTACATTGATACTTAAAAGTAAGAACAAGGGTGTTACAGACTGAAAGGAACTGTGTTTGGTTTGGCTTTTTTCACTTTATCATGGAAAATGTATTCTTATTGAAAGGACTCTATTTATTGTTCTTCTTTGAGGGTATAATCTTTTGGAGGGTGAGCTCTCATGAAAATACAGATTATAGCCTAAGGCATTGGTACTTAAACATTGTTTTCTTTGCGCAAAAACCAGACTCACTTCTGCTAAACTTTCTTTCTTTTCTTCTGCTAAAGCCACACTACTGTGTGAAATACCATAGTAACTTGTGAGAAACCAGAACTCAAGCTTGGAAAAAGTTTATATATACACCTATGCGTTTTATTATTATATTTGCATTTTATTTTCTAAACTCTTTAAGGAACTGTGAGAAAGAAAAATGCTTTAATAACTTTTATATTAGATTTAATTCAATAGCTTGAGGACAGCTTAACATTCATTACCAAGAAATTGATCATTTCTTAGCATACAGTGTGACAGTGTATGTTGAGCAGCTTCCTCCCAGTTCCTTTGCAGAGTAGCTTGTGGAAATTACTTAAGTCATTCCCAGAGTAGCTTGATTTAAGTGACATAAGATTCATGCCATACCTCCTACTCTTTCTAATTGCTATTTTTTCAAAACAGTTAATGAAGCACAACAAACATATTTTAGTATGTTGTTACCTTAATTTCTGCAGCTGCATCCAGTTTTCATCTAGTTATTGTGTTAATAAATAATTTTTAAAGTGAGGATGACATGCAATATTGAGTATTTCAAAAGGTTTAATACCATCCTGTGTTTTGCAGACAATCCTGGGCTAGTGAGCCACGTTCCAGTTGGTGTTAGAATCCTGGATGTCAATGACAATCCTCCCGAGCTTGCCAGAGATTATGATGTAGTTGTCTGTGAAAATACAAAGCCTGGTCAGGTAACTCTCACAGCTATATTTCTTCCAGGGATAAAGAACAATGACTTTGTTAATGTCACATTAGTCAGAAGTTTGGAACATGTCATAATTCTTTCTGATTTCATTTTAGCATTTTTTATTTGATTGAAATTTTAATTGTATTAGGCCAAAGGGAGAAATATTGGCATTTTTTCAATAGCTCTTTCTTGTTGCTGCAAAAAAACAAAAAAAAACAAAAAAAAAAAAAACCCTCAAGCTATCTTCTGTAAAGACAGGTAAAACTTTAATCCCGTCAGATAACAGATAGAATTTGACAAGCTACTATCCTGAACAAAGTGAATGAAGCAGATTTAACATCTCTCATCCGAGTGCCACATAGTAGCAATGTTTCAAACACAGCTCACTGAAATGGCTGGTGAGCATGGCTCACATCCTCACTCTTTGCTTGTTGGTTACCCTTGTCTATAAAGTGTCATTGCACAGAAGATCTTGAATGGGTTTTTCACAAGTATGAACATGGGGAGGGCCAGAACTGTGACAACTGGCTGCCTCTGCTTCTCTGACAAATGCATGTCATTGAAGCCCAGAGTTTGATAATTTTGCCAAGTTCTTTTGCTTTTCTGCATAGATCAATTTTTACCCACAACACTGTTCCTGTTTTGCATTATTACACAAATTGTATGTTTCATTTCCTGAAGAATACAATACTAGCAATAACATAATTTTCATCAAATCCTTTAAAAGAGTGTACACGAATGCATAGTGACATATTTCTGGTTTTAAACCTGAGACTGTAAAAATGCCATATATCATCTGACTGTAGCCTGATCAGTTATCTTCACTCCACCTGTAGTGAAAAGCTGGCACCTAAAGCACAGTATAAGAATATGGAAAGTGTGTATGATACTTACCACAAAGACTTCTTTGGTATCAGATCATTTGCAGGTAATTTCCTAGTCTAAATGTGGTTTGTGCATTTTTTAATAATCCTTTAATAACTATCTCATATGAACCTGTCTTACTTTTCCTACAACAAACATAAATTTTTGGTGTCTGCTACCTCATGCACCAAGAAATTTTGTAATTTAAATGCATGCTTCAATAAGATCTAAAACTTTTTTTTTATATATTTCCATACTGTCTTCAATCAGTATTTACCAGTTCTTTTGGTAGAGAAAGAGGGAATGCAGTTGATCACTATTTACTTTCTCTGTGAAATGCATAAATCTCTAGCATATTGTCCCTTAGCTCTCTTTTGTCCAGACTGAGTCAGTCCTATTTAACTAGGGCAATCAGTGATAAAGCCCTTCCAGACTTTTGATCATTCATCTTTTCTTCCTTTAAACTTTCTCCAATTCCTCTCTACTCACCTTGAGATAGAATCAAGATTAAGATGCAGGTATGCAGTGGTTTATAATTCTTAAAATAGTTCATGCTTCATGTTATATAATAATCTCTGCTTTGATCCTTAGTACTTTCATGGCAATTTCTAAGTGACTTTGCTTTTTAACCACTAGTAAGCACAGAATGCAAAAAACTATGCCTGCCCTAACACAAATATCATTAAAGATAATAGTCAGACAGAGATCATCATCATGTGTGTGAGGTTAAGACTTTATGTCTATGTATAATGAATTTCATTTATCTTTCTATTGCCTGGCTACTGAGTATTTCAAGGTCTTTAACATCAGCCCTTCCTCTTTTCTTCTTTGAACATTTCAATATCATAAGCTGATTTGGTGGGCTGATATTCATACTCTTTATAAGACATTTATTATTACACTGATCAACAAGTGGCCCAGCATAAACAGGAAATCAATGTGGCTTTCTGTCCTTGAGTACTATACAATTTAAAGAAGAGATCCTATTTCCTGTCTTTAGAGCAATTCTGTATGTAAGGACCTTCCTTCTTATCTAATGATTGTATAGTGCTCTTCAGGGCTGTTACTAAGATACTAGAAAGACCAAGTAGATCTGTCTGTCAACTGAATAGCTGTTACTAAATGCTTATTAAAATAATTTTTTAAAAGTTCTGAAAACCTCAAATAAAGGCAAATATAGAAGAATTAGAACTTGTAAAAAACTAATGTAAGTAAAAGCCCTTTTAAGCATTAGTTGCAGTTGATTTCAACTTCTTCTCATATTTTTAAAATTATATAATTTAGCAATAAATATTAAATTCTTATAATCAATAATAAGGTTAAGTGTGCAGTGAAGCTATCACAGAAATTATCTTTGCTGGGTCTGTTGTTGCTGATAAGTAGTCAATATTTTGTAGTGAATATTTAATTCTCTAATCACAGTTTTACAAATGCTAATTTATGGGCAAGACCTTTAAGGGATACAATAGGATTTGCTCACTGTTTGGGTCAGCTTTGTACTTTTCCCTGAGCTACTGTTGCACATGTGAATGACTCCTGACCTTGGCAACACTGCAGTTTAACACCCGAGATTGGTGCCACCATGAAGGACTCTACAAGCTGCAGTTTAGTAGCAAAGGCTAGACCAGCCTGATGTTGTATTCTTCAACTAACAGGGCTCCTTTACATATATATTTTTTATTTACATTTAACAACAGTATTTCAGAAAAATTCTAACACTAAGCAAAAGCCAAAAACCACAAAAGTACATGTCTTTTGCTCAGATATTACCATCTAGTCTAAGTAAGGAAGTTAATGGTGTTCCACAAATATTAGGGAGGAGCAAATGAACTGATTACAGAAGAAGACAAGTGCTCCATATGCTAAAAAAGGGTTCCCAGCTGGGTGGTTCACTAAAAAGACAGTATAACTTTGAGTTATCCAACATCCTGTGAGAATGTTTCATAAGTTTTATGCCTAAATTACAAATTCTGTACTGCTGGAGACATCTGCCTGACTTGGGCTTCCGTGTTGCTTACAGTCCTGTCTTACTGTCTTGTAAGATCCATTATTTTTTTCCTTAGCACATATATTTTAAATTTTTTATGTGTGAGATAAACTAGCTAGTAGATAGTCACTGAAAGACTTTTTGTGCTTGCTTGTTAATTATCAGAAGACCATTCTATAGAGTGAAATAATCTGATTGCAGAGCCTTTCTCCTGCTCTTATGCCCTCCACTGCTATATTTTTGAAAACAAAAACAAAACCAAAACAACACAACAACACAAAAAACCACAAAAAACAAACAAAAACTCCTTCAAATGTTTAATGCTTAAGCTTTAAGTTTAAATGACCAAACCTAAGGCATGTCAAAAAGAAAATGCTTATGGGGAGACAATCCTTTCCATGCCAACGTGACAGCTTTAGTCAGTTAGTAATCATATGGTTGAGAAGATAGACTAAGTACCTACAACAGATTCCAAGTGAAGCCTGGTTATTATTATATATTTAAGTTGATGAAGTAGCCATGATTTGATCTTAGATGACATTCAGACTTGGACAATACTGACTTCTTGGTATATACTGATTTTGTGAATGACTGTGAAATTTAGCCAATGTAGGAAAATTACATTTTACCGTCTTCCAAAAGGGAAGTCAATGTTAGCTGGCAAGGAGTGTCTCCGTTCTGTGTTTCTCATGTATATGTTTACTTGTTTATTGATTCAATTCTAAAATGATTCTGAGTAGAATTTAGCACCTGCTCTCTGTCCTCTTCAATTAGTTCCCCTCAGTTCTTGAAGTTCTCTTTACTCATCATGACTTGCCTTTAAAAAAATATCATGACCCTTCAGTTTCATCCTATCAGTGTTGTCAGCTGGGCTTCACTGAAGCTGAGATTATGTGTCTACATTTTTATTTTAATCAGGCTTGGCAAGGTACATGTTAATGTCTGCTAATAGACTATTAAGTACTTGGCCAATCAATTAGAAAAGAGTTAATAGTACATTTGGGTGTCAAGATTTATTTATACTTTTATTTCTCACTGCTGAATGAATGTCTTAAAAATCTTTAGTGAAAATGTGTGAACCCTGTTTAAAATCAGATCTCTAAAAATGTTTTGACCTAATCTAGTAAACATACAATATTTATTTTCTATGTAAAAAAGCATAACTTTTATACCATGTGGTAGTATACTTTTTACATACATTCATGAATCCAGGGAATGGGAATACTTGACTTTACATGTGTGAAATCAGGGAATATAGACAGTACATTTTGAGTTATAAATTTAGTCTTAAAACCAAATACTTTTTACACTAGTTGTGTCATGGAGGCCTTGATCAAAGGTATTTTTATTGCAGAATGGCATGCTCTTGAAGCAATGTTCTGTAAAATGTCACTGAATGTGTTATGTAGCATAGGGCAACAGGATGAAAATTTATCCACCCTGCTGTCAAATAAAAGCGGAAGCTGCATGGCAAATTGACTTATATTTCACTGAGAAACAACACTGAGAATTTAAAAAAATAATTAATAAAATAATATCTTTTTCTTATGGTCTTACCTGAAGATTTTTACAGATGTATATGGTATTTAATGACATTTTTAGTATTTGAATAATAACAGAAATTGATTTTTTTGAACATATTTTTCTATCACCTCTTTTTTTGTCCTGGTGTGCCAAATACCATTTCAACATAATGTACTAAATATATATAATTAAATCCTATATTTCTGGTTTTACATTAGTCTCACTAATAGTTGTACCACTTTGCAAAATTCAGTAGTCAAAAATTAGCTTTTGCCAAAATTTTCAATCAGTATTGGCATGACTTTGGTAAAAGTTGCATGAATATAAATATTTCAGATTTTTTGATTTTACTCTGTTCGACTTCAGCTAAAAAGTATTATGACAAACTAGTAAAATATTATTGGCAACCATCATAAGTATGGTGAATTGTCTGAGATGTATATAGTCAATGCAATGTACTTTTCTGTAAATAGTAAATGGAATAAGCATTATACCCTATTGAGTTACTCAGGGTTTAACCGCTGAGCTGGAAACTCATCCCCACACAGCCGCTCACTCACTTCCCCACCAGTGGGATGGGGAAGAGAATCAGGAAAGTAAAAGTGAGAGAGCTTGTGGGTTGAGATAAAGACAGTGTAATAGGTATAGCCAAAGCTGCACGTGCAAACAAAGAAAAGTAAGGAAATCACCACTTCCCATGGGAAGGCAGGTGTTCAGCCATCTCCGGGAGAGTAGAGCTACATCACATGTAGCAATGCTGACTTTGGAAGAGAAACATCATCATTCCAAACATCCCCTCTTTCCTTCTTCTTCCCCCAGCTTTATTAAGTGAGCATGACATTGTATGGAAAATCCTTTTGGTCAGTTGGGGTCAACTGTCCTGGCTGAGTCCCCTCACAGCTTTTCCTACACCCCTGCCCCCTTGCAGGTGGGGCAGTACAAGAAACAGAAAACACCTTGACACTGTGCAAGCCTTGCTCAGCAATGACAGAAAAATCTGTGTTACCAACACTTTTTCCAGCACAAATCAAAATCACACCCTCATACCAGCTACTGTGAAGAAAATTGACTCTACCCTAGCCCGAACCAGAACATGATTTAAAAAATATTTTTGTTTTGCTTCTGTTATGTGAATGGAGGTAGAGAATTTTGTGATGTCTTTCAGTTTTAAAACAGACCAAGCCACTGGAGTCTGTATGGTTTATGTTTAAGGTTCAGTCCAGACTTTAGCTGAACACTGAACAGAAAAATTCTTATGAAAAGAGCACTTTCCCTCCCCCTTTTATGTTTCCCTCAGGATATCTATCAGCTCTGTGCAGCAGTCTGTGTGGGCTTCACTGCCTATATCACAGGAACAACTTTTATTGGATTCCACTTTAGCACTTGAGCTTCAAGACCCAGCACGAAAATGAAAGCAGAGGTAGAAATGCTGTTTGGTTCTACATTCCAAGAGCTTAGATCAATTTTAGTTGAAAGTAAATTTAAAAAACCACCAGGGCTTTCGAAGGCAAAGGTCCTACCTTTCAAAAATACCTCTCTCAGACATGGCTCTCGCTACATCCAGTTCTGTTGCTTTTTGGGCAAACTAAACTAAAGCCAGGAGTGACTGCTGTTCTTCCTGTTCTGTTCTTTGGCAATTTAAAACTGATTCTTAACAGGAATTTTTTAGCAGAAATATGGTTAACAGAAATATTTTAGTTAATTGTTTTTCCTTACTAATATTGAAGTACATTTAATTATTAGGACAGCATGCAGATGACTCTTCACATAGACCATCCCAGTTTAGCCTGTCTTTTGTCTCTATGAAAACAGATATTTAGCTAAAACTAATTCAGGAATTCAGCAGGATACAATGCAGATGGTGATAATCTTTACACCAGGTCCTGACCGTATCAAAACATCAGAAAGTATAGATTCTTTAGATGGTTTTACCTGGCTCTGAAGTGTCGTTCCTAAAATATTTCCTGCTAGAGAAATCGAGTTAATGACCGAGTCACTTTATCTGTTGAATTCAGCAGCAGTCAAGTAGAAAATTAAAATAAGGTAAACTTGAGCATCCTGCTGAGGTCAGGTACTATATGGGTAAAGTTCAAATTTCAACATACTCACTATTAATTTTTATTTCAGGTAATTCAGACTATCACTGCTACTGACAAAGATAACTCTGCAAATGGTGCAAGATTCCATTTTTCTCTTGATGAAGGGCTTTCTTTGAATCCCAACTTTACTCTAAGGAACAATGAAGGTAAATCAAATCCCTAAATCTCAAAGAATGAGCTTCTATTTTGTCAAGGGTGTCTCAGTTGAACAGAACAATTTCCATGCAGAACAATTTCCTGAAAGAAACAGAAAGCTGTAATATGCAATGGCATATTACATTGCTGAGCTGTTGGATATCGAGGACATGTGTACACAATATATTGCAAATTCTGAATTGGATATTGCATTCTGGGTTTATATTCCACTTTATTTTAGCATTTATACATCATACTTTCAGGAATGTTTTGGAAAAGCAGATTGATAAAACGTATGTAAATTTGGCCTACTTTTAGGTGAATAGCACTGATTGGGTACTGTCAAGGTTATTGTCAATTATGTCTTAAAGGAGAAAAAAAATAAAGGGGCATAAAAATAGGAATTCATACTTACTTTTACAGATGTGACATCAAGAGCAGGTCTTTCTGTGGTTCCTGGATGATAGTCTATTGTTTCATGCCATTCCTAAGAAAGTGTGCTTAACCATTACAATCAGAAATTTATAACAGATAGGCCCAGAAGGAAAACAAGTGTTTTTGAACATTTTTTGAGTGAAAAAAAAAGTCTAAACTTTCTAAAACCCAAGCCTGAATCAGCCTTGCTCTTGGTCAAGTATTACCTTGTGGTCTCCACTTTGCAACCTGATGAAAGTAAGAGTAAACTTTAAATGTTTGTCTAATCTTTCCTCTTGAGATTTTGTGTATGTATGTATTGTGGAACTTTCTTTGCATGCCTGTGTGGAAGTGTGTGGGATTTGCTTTATTTTACAGTTATATATTTGTAGTACTGCTGTGGAATACATTTTGAGATCTTACAGATCACTAGACCTCTGTAATGCATTAGTTCCATCTTTGGTATATGGAACAGTGATATTGAAAAAATTCTTTATAGACTTTTTTATCTTTTTGTAAAATCAATCAGGGAAGGAGATTGTATAATCTTCCTAAATAATCTGTTCCAGTATTAAACTATACTTGCAGCAGAAAAAAAAATAAATTATTTGGAATGCATGAATGGATTTCACATTGAAGTTACAGAAGATGTCCATAAATATATACCAATATTAATAAATAATCATAAATATTGAAATGCTAATTCATATATTAAAAAATATTTCCTAAGTGATACTTCAGTACTTTCCAAGATGAATATATCAATCCCTCTCTGATTGTGATGGAACATTATAGAAAAAGCTAGACTGTTGTTCCTGAAATTAAGGACGGGTACCGTTGCATATTTCTGTATTTTAGTCTGTGTTTCCAATGAACTCATTGACTGTCATCTCATGCAAAAGACTGTGTGCATGTTCATGTCAACACAAGATATTTATATCAAGAAATTTTTTGAATAATTCTACTTAAATTGTGGGTTGTGACAAAGTAGGTATTTTATGGTTTTGAACATATTTAAAGCTGTATCTGCAATATGTGTGTTCATTGCTACATAAGCTATTTAACTACACAGACTTATAAGAGGGCATGAACTTCTAACAAACATTTGATGCAGCAATGTCATATTTTGAATAGAAATATTCAACTTTGGATGGAAGTACTTGCTGCTTTTTTTTTTTTTTTTTTTTTTTTTTTTTTTTTTTTTTTTTTTTTTTGCCACCCCAAGATCAGCAAACAATTACTTAGCAATCAACAGCTGAAAGCAGTGTTAGGACTACCCTAGATTGGGTTTTATGGGGGAAAGTAGAGGAAGGAACTGAAAAAGGTGTCTTTTAAGGCACAAGCCTATTGTGCATTATGTTTCTATTTCACCAAAGGAAGTACAAAATTATGCCCTTCCTACAGCATCTTGCATAAAACTTCTCAAAAATACAGAGACTCCAAAAATGCAACTTCCAAACTGACCATATAATTAAAAAATGACTGCTTAACTCAAATCATAACAAGAAACTTATCTTAGAAGCAAATGCATAGCTATGACTTTGCTTAGTACAAGACACTTTGAATCTGTTGTTTAAACATTGTCCTTTATTGGGCCCTTTCCTTTGTAGCACAATCTACACATAAAATATTAGTGAAACATCTATGAAGTACATGCACGACATGCAGCTATCTAGCATTTACAACTTTCGTATTTCTCATCTACTTCTATTCAGAAACAGATTTTCTGTTGCTTTCTATTCTAGGAAATAGCAGAAAGAAGGTGGGCAGAAAAGATTTTTCTTATGTCTGTGACAAGTTTGCTCTTTTGAAAACTCATGTTTTTGAGCATCAGGAATTAAAAATAATCAGAATGCTCTGAAAAGAAGACAGCTGATATTTTTAATTCTGGAATTTTAAATTCTATATTCTGGCATTCTGGGAGGGATTTATTTGTTTTTTTGTTATGTTTTTAAAGTAAAAACCTACAAAAATTGCCTTAAGAAATTTTTTATAATGGTTTTCAGAGTGATAAAACCCAGTTTCTTGATTTCAGATACAAAATGTTAGTCAGTAGTAGCTGTATCTGTCTCTACAAAACTATATTTCTTTTTCAGTCACCATCTAATTCAGTCATCTTCTCCTTTTTATTTCTTCAGGAAAAAGGTTCCACATCATTAAAATATAAATAGACATTTTTCCCCTTGTTTTCATAACCCAACACAACAGAGTTTTGTTCTTGGACCCCCAAATAGACTTTTGCATGAATATACCCCTATTTGTTATCAGTATACTCCACAGCACTTGTTCTTTAAATATTTATGTTTGTATCTATGCACTTGGACTGAAATCTAAGGCTTGTACAAGCATAAGATTCTGTAGTTTGTTCCTATCTACCTGTATAGACTGCAGCAATGTACAATCCCAGTGTGTGTGAGTCAGCTCAATAATATTCTATGGCTTTAACAAATAGGTAGACTTTAAGACCTATTTAATACTAAATAGGTATTAAAGCCTCAGTCCATATAATTGATCATTTGATCACTTAAGCTTTTATCTCTTGGGCCTGAACTTGTGCATTTTCTAAAATACAATATTAAATCTCCGTTTGTGGAATATTCACCCTCATAATGCAGAGCTTAAAACCCTCTAGGAAATGTAGGTCAGGATAGAGTCACAGGGCAATACCAAATATAACACCCACAAAATTAAGGGTTCCTTGGATCCCCTTCTGTAGTCTGCTTGTGCTACAATATTCATTTGAAAGAAAAAAAAGTAGGAAAATGCAGAATATGATAGTTTTTCTCTGCTGTATTCTCAAGGTACAAGAGATTCTTTGTTGCTGTTTAAGTTTTATTACATACTTTAAAAGTACTGTTCAGAGAGCATAAAAACTTACAAGCATGATCAAGAGGACAGACAACAAAATGATGCAATATCTGTGCTCATGTAAGCTAGGCAGAACAAGAGCTGGAATAGAATTTCTTTGTTATACAAAGAAAATGCATTAAGTTGTAATAATTTTCTGCACCTTTAGAGAGCAAGCACTGAGAAAAGCCTTTATTTTTTGTTTGAGAATTGTACTCATGAAGGTCTTTTCATGAAAACAGAGTTGTTTGCAATTTATTCTCCCTAGAAAGTTGTTGCAATTTCTACTAAAACCTGAGAAGCAAGTATTTTTTCCGCTGTGTTTTTATATAAATCAGATTCTACATAGCTCATTTTATTGTCATCTGTGTTCTCCTCGCCTTCTTTTTTAGGATATTTTCATGGATAATTTTGTAATCCTTTTTCTAATATCAAAAACTTACACTTTTTGCCTAGTCAGAAATACCTACTTTTGCATATCCCATCAAAAACTTCCCAGAACAAGATGGGGCTAAAACCATTTTCTGTTGGGAAATCAGAATAAGGATGACAGAACTTCTTCCCAATATATCTGTTTCTATGTGTTGAATTCTGGACTTGTACTTCTTTTTTTTCCTTATCCTAAAAATAGTATTATTTTTCCAGATGCTTAAAGAATTGGGGATATATTTGTCAAAATGTTTTAGTTTGATGGAAATGCATCTGAACATGTCATTATTATCATATTTCCAAGCGTTAATATGTAGACACACTTCTCTTTCAGAACTTACATAATACTTTTCAAGAGAAGGAAAAAAAAAATTGAACCCTCAGAAAACACTTCACTTAGAGCATTTAAAAAATTTCATCACTGAAAAGCACTGTTCTGCTGGTGCTCTTTTTTATCACAAGGTATAGAGTTTACCATAGATATTTAGTGATATTGTAAATTTCCTGGACAGGAAAGGTTTATAAAGATAATGGACACATTCGCCCAACACCACCAGTAAGATCTGTGCATTCTCTTACTTCAGTGAATTGAGATTGCTGACTTCTGATAGCAGACTAAGTTTAGCTTACTTTCAATGAAGAACAACTCCCTGGAGAATGCTTAGCATTTGTTCTCCCCTTCTTTCATTTCTTCAGGACAAAGGTTTCCTATCACAAAAGTATTTGCAATTTCTTTTTCCCCTCTTACCACTTATCTCAAAGATCTGGCCCTTTGATTATTGCCCAGTGATGGAGAATATTCTGGAATTGGAATAAAGGTATGCCATTTTTCTGATACTATAATTCTGAAGATCCTATTTTCTTAATTTTATATCAGAAGATCCATTGATACCCACAGAAGTGAAGATGTGTTTTTCTGTAAAATCTAGAGCAGAATGAGTTCAGTGGCATCAATATAAAATGAAATTTTTAATGTATTCATCCACCCATGCCTGTGATATATATTAACCTTTTCCCTGTGTCACAGATCAAATAAAAGTAAAAGATCAATTTTACTCATCATCGCTGTTATTTAGAAAGAGAACAGCCTCCAGAGAGTAACTGATCCTATCTCTGTGTGAATTTCTTACGGAGCCTTCTGTTTATCACTCTTCCCTTCTTATTTCTTACTATGTTGGACAATGTCTCTGTGAATTACCTTCAGAACTTTCAAGTTGCAAATGAGTATGCCAGATAACAGACCATGTCTTAGCTGTTCTAGAACATCTAAAGTGGCGTTTAAAATGGTTGGATTGAAGCCCCCACTTTACAACCCATCACAAAGGGAAAACACCCACATAGCTCCCACTTTCATTTGTATCACAGAGTCGCTCTTATTCTGGTTATGTGCTATTCTGAGTTACTGCTGACCCTCTGTAAAATATCATCCTGCAAAGAAGACAAGTTATAACTGGAGAGAAATGATATCTGAAAAAGTGCAAAGTTAACATCACCCATGGTGACTGTAGGTACAGTCCACAGAAGTACTGTTACTGCAAAATGGATTGAATGGCTGAGTAGGTATTATCACAGAATCAACATATGGAAGTTAAAAAAAGAATTCTAGCATGAGTATAATAGAAAACTAGGACCAGCTTCTTTAGAAGGAAGCCCTCTGAACACCTCTGAACTTCTTAGAAATTTTTTTGATTTAAAAAAGTTGGCTCTAAAATTGATCATAAAGTTAGTTTAATGCATAGTGTAGAGGTTCTTGCATTTCTTTTCTGGACTGCAGTGTGTTGGTGATTCACAAACCAACCATAAGCAAATAACTATATTTCAGGCCAAAAATGTGTGCTATGTTACTTTTCGTTTTTGCTGCCCACTGGACTAGAAACTTACAATAGTTTTTTGCCCATTGGCAATAGCTTTGAAGCCATCCAGAAAGAAAAAAAATATTTACAAGAGTTATCAGTAAAGAAATGAAACAGAAATGCCTATCATTTAGTTCACATAAACAAATTAACAACTCCAACTTTAGAAATGTAAGAAATGCAAATCATTCCAATATATCTTCTTTGGTTTTAATTAGTTTATAACTTCTCAGAAAATTTATAGTAGTTGAACTGCTGATACAAGCAGAACTGAAAATTGAAACATGCCTGGAGATATAAACAGGATTTTACTTTTTTTTTTTTTTTTTTTTTTTTTTTTTTTTTTTACTTTCATTTCTCTTGTCTCTGCTTGCAATGTGTAATGTGTCACAGGAATTCTCAAATTGTGAATAATAAATGAGCATCCTCCAATGTGCTCCAGCGGTCACCTTCCATGGTGTTATTGTATCTCTGCTTCCTTGATTTTTCCTATGGCCTTTTTCCTTTATTTAGCTCAGCAGCTCAATGTAAAAAGGCAGAGATGTTGGAAAAAAGACTTCCATAACAGCCTTGTATAGTGTACAGCTTGGTTTAGTAAGCTACATCTTCAGAGTGTGAAGACTTGCTGCGTTGCAGCCGTGCAGCATTTCCCTAGGGTAACCTCAAACACATTTAAAATGAATCTTAACTTCTAGTTGACATATTTTTAAAGAACAGCCCAAGCAGGAGTAAGTTTAGATCATTGGAAAATTTAGATCATTAAATGGAGCAATGTACAACACAAGGTATCAGACAGATATTTCTTTCCCTGTGTGGGAGTTGCTAATTTTCCTTAGCAATCAGTCCTGTAATCTCCAGTGAGTCCTGCTTTTTTTCATATTCCTCAGGGGGAAGTTCACCATTTAAATCTTTTGAGATAAAAAAATCTTTCTATCTAGGCCTAGAAGAATGAGATCTGTAGTTCTCATCATCCTATTGCTATTGCTGCTATCCTATATGCTTGCCTTCCCTGACTATTTGATGTATTTTTTTTTTCAGATACCAAAAATTTTCTCACTACATAAACCCTGGCTCCCTTTCTAACTACTACTGTTGATATAACATTTTTCCCTTTTTCAATAGACTGTTCTAGATCATCAGTCTCAGACTTTATACTTGGCTTCCTATAGCTTTTACAGATTGTGAGATTTTTCATTTTTTCTGTGCAAAGCTCTTAAAAGTTGTTGACTAACTCTTCCCTCAACATGTTCCTACAACGGTTTTTCGATAGGGAACAAAAGCAATTAAAATTTGAAAGCTCAGAACACCAGAATAGCTGTCAGGATACAGGCAATATTGCAGTTTGGCTAAACTTTTTTTCTATCCATTAATTTTGTTGGCATGCCTTTGCATATCTGTACAGAGCTCTGACTAGAGCATCAGAGGTGTAATTTCTCTGTTATGGCAATGTGATTGACTTTGATAATTTTTTTACTTTGCTTGATTCTCAGTGACCTTCGGAATACCAGACACCGTTTCCTTTTTTGAAAAAAAATGTCAGATACCTTGTTTGTAATATATTTTAAGAAATTTAATGAGAAAAAAATAGTATGTGAGGGTTCAGATACTTTTCAGTATTTTACTTATATGCAAACACAATGCACTAAATTACCATATCTAAATCTGTGATAAAGTAATAATGAGAATTAACATCTCTGATGATATTGGGAACAGAAAATTTTTAAGCCAGTGTGTGAAAGATCATACTTTTTAGTTGTGTTAAAATTTGTGAAATTTCATTAAAGGAAAAGCGTTACACTGTTTCTTTGAGAATGCTTATCACTGGGTATGCTATTGCAGAAACTTCTGGGTATGTCATGTAACATCTGTTTAGACAAAAATTGACTTACTACTCAAAAGAATACAAACAACAAAAATTCATCATGGCAATTCTTTGAAATTAAAAATGTTGTACTGGTTCCCTTTTTCCTTTATTTTTTCTTATACCAATATTTCATTGTACCTTATATTTAGTTGTATAATGTTAACAGTACAAGAAAAACAACAATGAACAAATACAACATAGAAGGAAAAAAATGTCTATTTTTCAAATTTGTAAATATTCTCTATAATATAAAAGTATCAGTTCTTTTTTTTTTGGCAAGGCTTTCCTCCCAGAGAAGCATGGTTTAATTACATTTTTTCACTGTAACATTGAATAATTTTCCAATTTCTTCATTTTTTTCTCTCCTTTTTTTTTTCTTGTATCTTTAATATTTTTCCTCACAGTTTCCTCCCATCTGTCCACCTTTACCCTCATAGCACACATTCTCACATCTCAATGTTCTTTCCTTAGCATCTTTGCCAATAGTCTCTGTGCTAAAATTCTAGCATTACTGCAAGTTCACTGATGAGGAGTCCTCAGTTTTTTTCATTAAATTCAGTCTCCGAAGCTTTTGTTGTCAGCCAGCATTTTCATCACTGCTACTGGAGCTGTGATCTGGATCATTCACTCTTTTTTTAAATTTACATCACAGGCAACAAGCCTAACACTCAGCCTTGCACCTCCTCTTGACTCTGTGCAGAACCCAGATTTCATTATCAAGGGGTTTTCCTATTTTAAATTTACAAAATAATGTGAAAGTTGTATTGCAGCTCAGCAGCATACTGTTACAATATTGCAAAAGGAATTTACATGCCACAGTGTGTCATGGTGTGTGCATGAGGCTGTTTAGGGATGCTTAAGGATCTGCAGACTGTTGGAATAATGTTGAGGCAGGAAACAAACCTGGTGCACTCTTGTCCATAGTGCCTGAGAAGGGTCAGTGGTGTATGTTAATAGCAGTGACTGTGCTTGGGTGTTACGCGAGAGTCCGAGTTGGCCCAGAACAACAAACTACAAAATATTTTGGATGCAGGATATATGTGTAACAAATAACTTTGCAAAGTATGTTATGAACATTTTATAATCTTTATGCAAATATGATTTCCACAACATGATGTTCTTATGTTCTGTCACAATTTTTCAGATTAAAGAATTGTATGATCACCTCCTTCTGGTTCCAGCAAAATTCTGTAACTTGAATGAATATAAACAGCAGAATAAGTGACTAGTGTCACCACTCATCAAAACATAACCTTGTAGAAGTAAACTTGACATAAACGAGTAGAAGCAGGACTCCAAGGCCTACAGTAAAAAAACAAACAAATAAATATGTTTTGCCCACTCTAAGTGAAAAGAACAGCACTTAATGAATTTACAACAAACTCACAATGGTGGATATTTGATGTTTCCAAAATGGGGGGAGCATGTAGGGCTGCAGAGGGGTGTTGTGGGTCATCACTTACATGAGGAAGTAAAGCTAAAGGACTTGTCCTTAGTTCTTGGCTTGGCAGCAAGAACTTCCACCAGCAGCAAGAACTTTCAGCAGCAGCTTCCCGGCTCATATATGTATTTCTTGTGTGAAACCTGTTACCAAATATTTTATCTTGTGATATTATACTGATGTGGGATGATATTGCCAGTTTTTCTAAATATCACTGTCAGATGGTATGCAAAATACAATGTTGAAAAAAGTGGGTTAAAATGAATGTTTTAAAATTTTGCACAGAGTTTGATAGAAAATATAGCTTAAAGACTAATCACCTGAAACAGATCTTTTATCCAGTTTAAACAAAAACTTAATTCTTTCACTCAAATGTGTGTGCATCTGTCCAATGGACAAATATATGCCACACTGGCTATATTGTTGCACTAGATTTTCAGAGTGACATGGATTTCATTTTTCCTTAGATTGATAAAGCCATTTAATACTGTAGCTACAATGGTAAGAAAAAATAAGAAAATTGTTAGTTTGTTTGTTTGTAATAGGAAGAGAAACCTGGCAGATGTGTTAAGCACTTATCACCCTTCTGTTGTTTGCTAAAAATTCCCACTCTCATAACCCCACAATTTGGAAACTATGTGACAAGCAATACAAGAAGAAAACTCTTTTCTGCTAATGTCTCTTTTCATTTATCAGTCCCCATCTCACTCTCTCCTTAACTGCTTGTGTTTACTCACTGTCTCAATTTTTTTTCTTTTTTCTTTTTAATTTATCTTTGACTTTTATTCAGAGGCTAGTAATTTCATTGTAGTTGCAAAAAAACTGAAAAGAAATTTTGTACATATGAATATTAGCTATAATTATATAATGTTGTAGCATTTCTTCCCCTGCATTCTCTTTATGCATCTTAATTTCTTGGACTTAAAGGGATATGTCTGGCAACTCTTTACCCTCCTTGGTGCCTACAAAGGCTCTTGCAATGTGTGTGTAATAAGCAGTAGATTTTCCTTGTCTGTCTATGCCAGATGGACCCGTAGGTAACAGAAGGGTGACAAAATCTTATGCCACTGTCTCCCACTTTCTTATTTATCTTTGAACTCTACTAGTTTAGAACATGTAATATCCACTCTTTTTCCCTTCCTTTGCCTTCTCTTTGTCTTCCCTCTTTCTCCAGACCTCTCCAAAGCATATAGTCTTTGGTCACTGTCCTTTCAGATGTTTTCTGAAACTCCACTTAAGCTTTAACACCTTTTGCAAACAATTAAACATGAAAGTCTTTTTTAGTTTTCACTAAAGTAATTTTAATATTCTTCTGAGAATCAAGAGGATTTTGTATTGTAAAAAAAATTTCACAGTAGGTATCTTTATAATTCCATGTATTCAAATTGACAAGGGTCCATATACTACCAACGGAATCACATAGGATGAAACACTTGCAAATTGGGCCCAAAATGTTTGTCAAAGATCACTTAGATTCTAATAAAAATACAAGAGTTTTAAATATTCTTATATAATGTCAGTTACTTTCCACCTCCTCACTTTTTTCCTCTATTGGCCAGAAAGGCTTCCTGACAAATTTTAATTCTAGATTGTGCATTTTCACCAATTAGGACTGGCTAGTTTTAAGATGCGTGATGCTTCCATTTGATGGGAAACAAGCAGTAAATAACGGGTTTTTTCTTTCATTTTTTACTTCACTGAAATGTTATTCTGGTTTTGATATTGTAGATAATACAGCCAGTATCCTGACAAAACGAAGGAGATACAGTCGAACCACTCAAGACACCTATTACCTCCCAGTTTTGATTTCTGATGGCGGCGTGCCCCCTCTCAGCAGCAGCAGCACCCTCACCATCCGCGTCTGTGCCTGTGAGAGAGATGGGCGAGTGAGAACCTGCCATGCTGAAGCCTTCCTCTCCTCGGCTGGCTTGAGCACAGGAGCTTTAATCGCCATCCTGCTCTGCATTGTCATTCTTCTTGGTAAGCCTTTGCAATTCTGAGTAATGCCGTCCCTCCAACGCCTCTCCTCTCGGAATCTGGCAGGGCACTAGGTTTCGATGTGGCATGCCTTTGAACCGGTGGTTGCCTGGTAGTAGGAGGCAATTAGAAACACATAGCTGTGATCAGAGGGGAAAGGTTTAGCTAAAGTTAAGAGGGAAAAATGCCTTAAAAGTACATTTGTGAATATCTGGAATCAAGTTGAAATTTTTTTCAGAGGTTATCAAGTAATTAGCACAGCAGATCTTTATTTCTGTAATTTGTAAAGATTTCAAAAAGAGACTGACTCTAATTCCATGTCTTGAACGGTCTGAAAAAATATAGAAAATAGATGGGCAAAGCTTTTTGAAATGCATTATGCTGTATCATCATTAGCACCATACAAAAGCCATTTCTTAATTACCTTGGTGTAATAAACTGAGAGCAATGCACAACATAATTCACAGGGACAAGGGACATAGGAGATTATAAGCAGACCCATAAGATTAATGCCATTGCAAGTGCATTTCCTCTTGACTCTTTTTAGCTTTTTTCATTTTCCCAGGCCAATTCCAATGTTATGCATTAGTTAATACTGCGGTTGGTTTTGGTTTGGGTTTTTTTCCTGCCAGAGACACAACTTGCTGCATACATGACACTGTGTTATCCATGCGATTTTCTTCAGTCTTATAGAGATGGAAAGAAATAATAGTAATTGCAATGTAACTGAGAGGATATTTTGAGGATTTTTTCCCCAAAGACTAGATTTTCTACAGCTTACTTCAGTATTTTCTTGTCAGAAGGCTTTTTTAAAATATGTAGTTATACATTTATCTTGTAATTTTGCATTTGATTACACAAAATTGAATATTCATAAGAAAAAACACCCCAAAACTTTTACATAGTAATTCAATTTATATGCTAAACATTGGTTTTATGAAACACTGAAAGCCCTGGATTATGCTTCTGAAAAATGCCAATCTTAGTTACTCATTTTTCATTTACCTGAAAGAATGGTAGCTCCATTTATCTCCTTCATGAGATCCTTAAAAACTAAACAGCAGATGATTCCAAATACCAGTACTGAAAATACCAGCCTGAAAATATTACACCTCTATTTTTTTTACTTAGTGTCTGCTATTTCTGTAACATATTCAGATGTAAACTTTAAACCTACTCTAATATCTGCAGTTTTCTCTTTAGCAATTGTGGTACTTTTCATCACCCTAAGACGTAGCAAGAAGGAGCCTTTGATCATTTCAGAGGAGGATGTCCGGGAAAATGTTGTGACATACGATGACGAGGGTGGTGGAGAGGAAGACACGGAAGCATTTGACATCACAGCACTGCGGAATCCATCTGCTGCTGAAGAGCTAAAATACCGGAGGGATGTCCGTCCTGAAGTGAAGCCTCTGTCCAGGCATCATCCTTCCTCAAGCCTTGACAGTATAGATGTTCAGGAGTTCATTAAGCAAAGACTGGCAGAGGCAGATCTGGACCCCAGTGTGCCCCCGTATGACTCCCTGCAGACATATGCCTATGAGGGTCATAGATCAGAAGCTGGGTCTATCAGCTCTCTGGATTCAGCAACGACACACTCTGACCAGGATTATAATTACCTTGGAGACTGGGGACCTGAGTTCAAGAAGCTAGCTGAACTCTATGGGGAAATAGAACCAGAAAGAACAACTTAGCTGTAATTCCCAGAAAAAAGAAATTCCTAAACAACTGGACAGATAATGACAACAATGGTAACAAAAAAAAAGTGAATACAGTACTTGGAACTGATTAAGTTGTATGCAGTTACTGTAGAACAAGTGCCCTTTTCATATTTGAAACTGGGTTCTCCAATTGGAAGAAAGTCAAATTTTGGAAAATACAGAAAAAAGAATCTATTGTCCCTTGTGTATTTTTTTTAATTGCTCATTAAAGTCTCTGGTACCTTGTCTGCAACAATACCTAAAGTAAAGCCAAGAAATGACATTTTTATTGCAATATTCCTAACAGCTCCAAGCTGCAGTAAGTTTATGGTCATGGCTGTTTAAGAAGAGAGCTAACAGAGGATCAGATCTCTTGCAGGTAGTTGTGGTGTTGCATTTCTGGCTGTGCTGTAGGCCTTATGATCCCAAAGTGAGGTAGACAGTGAGGTTTACTATCAGTGTGAGAAGTGCTACCAGTCTGTTTCCTTTACTGAGGTGATAAGCCACACCTGCCCTCTTAAGTAAATGGTCCTTTGATGATTTAATTGTATTGACTTAGTAGGTTGCATTGAAAAGCTGTAATTTCATTATGTCCTTCATAATCTTGTCATCCATAACCAGCTAACAGATGGAGGGTGTCATTATCTTTAGCTCAGACACAGCTTTAGCCCACAACCCCAGACTTGCTCTGTTACTGCGTGCTAGAGGAACTGTTGTTTCCAGTGTTATGCTTTTTCTTTTTGTCTTTTCATGGGAACATCATTCATCTAAATGGAATAGGCCCAAAGTACTCTTTATGCATAGAAGCAGATGAAGCATAGGCTTTTTCAATAAAAACAACAGTGGCAGCACCAGTAAACTATGCAGTTGTTTGGCTCACTGTGCTTCACTTATGTCAAGAGTTGAAGCTTTTTAAATCTTTTGCTAGTGTGATTCCAGAAGCTACAACGGTCTGTTTAAAACCCAGAGTTCTTAATCATAATGTTTTTCTATTTTTGTGTGTGACTAAAGGCAAAATAGAGCTGCTGGTAAGACATTGGGATAGTGAAAATTGAAGCAAGGAGAATAAGGTGATGGTGCTTTTTTCTTTTAAGTTCAATCTACTGATATTTATTTCTCTTAGAGTGATTGCCACCTCAGCAGAACAAGATGATTTTTCCCTATTTCAAGCATCATGGAAACAGGAGCATTTTAAGTCAGTGAAGGAAATATACGATTACTGTGGTTCCCATGGATTAAGTAAATTGATTTCTTACATTAGTAACTTTGTAGTATTGCAGAAATTATAGTTCTCCTTAACATAGTAGGGTGCTTAACACCTAATCCAGCATTTTTTCTTCTTTTTTTAGCTTTGCAGCCACAGAACTGCTTAACAGTTCTGCTTAATATAGCCTACTTAGCATATCACCTAGCAGATTCTGATTTTTCCTTTCCTTTGTTTGAAAATTTAATCTTTTCTTTGTCTTTCTGGTGATAATACTGTGAGAGGACCAGGAACTCATAATATCCCATGAGGGATTATGACCTATAATACTCACAATCACTATTAACAGTCCTCTGCTTTAATTGTATCTCCACTTTAGGGAAATGGACTTCTTCCAGTATATATTTGATTGGAAAACTGTGCAGAGTAGAAGCTGTGTACTTTTTTCTTACTCTCCAGTTTGGTGTGCAGAGTGATACACACAGATTTGTATGATGCACTAGGTTCCTCCCATTGCATTTTAGGGGCCACTTACATTGAGCTTAGTATAGATGGGTCTATATTTATTGCTGATCTACTGTGAGCCACATTGGTGAACTAGCTCATTAAGCCTTCTTTTCTTTACTCTGTGGTTGGATAGGTCCTAGACATGACTGAAATTTCTGATCAGTTTACTTTGAGGAGGTTTGGTTTGTTTTTTTCTTTCCCTGAGATGTAGTTGACTGCTTTTGCTTTAAACAGCCTTCTGAAAAAAATAGCAAGTAGCTTTGTAAGCAACTTTTACACTCTAAAAAGCATTAGTTGCATGGTAGTTCCATAATAGTTTTTAGTACACTATTTTGTTGAAAATTTGTAATGTTTTTTCTCTCTTTCAGAATGTGAAACCACAGGAAAATTTAGTAGGGAAAAACACCTGAACCCTAAGATACTCTGCTGATGACTTGAAAGTAGTTTAATAATTTGTGTTAAATTTTTTATATACTTTTTATGAAATACAGAATCTTTTAGAAAAGCATTTAAGAAGGCATTCTTACTGTAGTGTGAAGTTAGATGCAGTAAGAGTCACACAGAAGCTGAGAATGGTTGTCTTTTATTGTCTTTTTTGGGGGTAGAATTAGGATGTATTTCAGTTTTGTCCCAAATAAAGCAACTAGTAGTGTGCAATTTTATTAGGAGAAATTTTCTTTTTATTTAGGTCACACTTGCTTTATGCCAACATCTAAATTTTTATACTGTATGAGTAGTGTGTTAAAACCAAAATGTTTCAGCATTACTACTATCATAATACTTTGTATCGTAGCTGCATGAAAATTGCATTCATTGTTGTATTATAGTTTTGAGAACTAGGTATTAGTTATCTTTATGTCTATTCCCTCTGGCCCTACACCAAAGCAGGGAAAATCAATTGTATTTTGTGTTTTAAGCAGTGTTTGTGCCATTGTTAGGGGGTTTTTTTATTTACATCACAGAAAGTTCTGGCTTAAAGGCCACAGAGGTGCAGTGACACAAGCAACTAGTCACTCCTTATGCTAATGGTCAGTTTAAGTCAATTATATCTCAGAGAAATAATAATCCCCTTTTCACCATTCCTGGTGCTCTCCTTGCTGCTATACAGCACATGCATCGTACCCAAGGAGATCTGAATCCTTGAAAACTCTGCAGGGTTATTGAGACGCTGCTTCTGTGATGCTGCGGTGTGTCCTGTTTGGTACGTCCTTTCCACAGTGATCGCCAGATGTGCTTTTCTATCATGATATGTCTGCATGCTTGCTATGCTTACTGTGTTTTATTCAAATACACATCATAGTGTCGTGTTGTTTGCATGACAAATAACAGAATATTAAATCTTCAGGGCCACAGAAGAAGGCCTCACAGTGCAGAAATAACAAGTTTACAGTTTTATTATCCCAATATCACTTTTCTTTTTCCTTTGATCCTTTGCGTCCTAAAAACAAATTCAAACTATATTTGAGAAATTCTGTGTTGACCTAGATTGAAATGAAAGAAAATTAACACTGGATGTCATAATCATTTTGTACTATTTCTGATTTAAACAAAGTATATATACAGTGAAATTACTGTGGGAAACTTTTTCTCAGTTTATGGTTAAGTCTGATTACATAGACCATGCTTAAAGCTTTCATGGCTCTTTTGTGTACTCATATTCTCAAATATTTTCCTATTGGCCTAAATAGTAATCCTGATGCTGCTTAACAACTAAATGCTGAAAACTGCCAATTTGACTTAAACTGGAAATACTGAGTAAAGTTAAATGGCACATGCAAAGTAATACTTAAGGGCTTTTCTATTTACAGTTTGATTTCTACAGCAACCATTCAACTAATCGTACATGTCCACCAAAATGATTAGCATTCCTTCAAATAAACCCTCTTTCTTGTAATGGTGAGGGCATGCGGTACGCTGTAATCTTGACAAGTCAAAATAGTCTGAAAAAATGGTCAGTATAAGAATTGTAAATTGTGAAACTATATTGTCAAACTAAAACCTGTCAAAAATGTAGTTTAATGCACTTTAAAGACAAGGAAGAGCTTGAATTCAGCTGGTTGGTGTTAGGTTAAGATTCATACATTGAAAACAAATTAATTTGTTTATCAGTGTTACCTTTCATTACATGCACATAGAATACTGTAAAAGTTGAAAGTAATTTCACTCAGTTATGCACTTTATTTTTCTGCATTCTTCTTCAGAAACTAAAATAACTGCAAACATTTTTGAGTTTTAATTCTAATTGATGCAGTTGTTTAAATTGTGAGTACTGAAAGAAAATGTCTATGGGAAAGTATTATTTCTGGTATTTAAAATGAATTATAAAATGTTTGTGGTCTAAGAATTTTTTTAAATCATCCTTTAGAAAATATAAGTATTGGACCAGTCTGGAATTAACAAAACTCATAAGCTCACACAAGGGTAACAAAGGGAACATTTTGAATGCAAAGAAGGATATGGAATTATGCTGCCTAGCATTATTTTGTGGATTATAAAGTGCAAAGACATTGTACTTGCAGTACATATAAATGGCACAGTGCATTCTAAGGAGCATTAGAAGTGTGTTGCAAGTTTTGGGCCATTCTTATTTTTCCAAAGTCTCCAAATATATATATTTTTTAACAAAAGAGTAATGTAAAGTATACCTCCTTATGCAAGTGTTACTGATAGAAATTGTTACATTTTCTTTTAATAAACAAAAGGGACAAAATCTTTTATTCGTATTTTTCAAATAAAATGTGCTCTTTGCTATGGTGATGGGTTATTGTATTCCTCATCACAACCAGAACGTGTTAGTTTGTCTTCACTTCTGTATTGTAGACTCACCAAGGAACCAGACCATCTGTAGGTGCTCTGTCTTTACAACTCAGGTGTAACACTGTTGTATTAATGAGACCAGTGTCAGAAACAGTATGGGAACTTGAACTGGATCTGTAATGCCTGGTGAAGTCCCTTGGTTGTGCCACTATTTCTAAGACTGTCTGACGTGATTATTGCCACAGATGGATAGGGTGGGGGAGAGACACCATAAGATACTTTACAACAGACTGCAGTATAGCTGCTAAATGGTTCATTACTTTTACTTGTGGCAACTGTTCCTCTCCAACCATCACTGTCCTGAAACTGATATACAGTGTTATAGGACGAATATATTATCCAGATGAGTGAATTGGGGAATTGCACATCCATGAATCCGGACTGGTGATAAAAGCCATGGTTATTATTATCCTAAGAAGACAAAAGTAGACAAGGACATTTACAATGATCAAGCTCAGGCCCGTGCAATGAAAGTGCACAGGAATCACTCATTCTTACACAAAGGAATTAACAGGCTTTGTCAACAAGCAACATCTTAGAAAATAATGGTACCATAGCTCACAACAAACTTGTTGCATGCAAGGCTATCTTTCCCAGACTGTTACAAAATTCAAACATAAAGTTAGGGTGGACAGGAAACAAAAGTAGAATTTTCTTGCTGAACACTACTGATTCTACTTTATTGTCCATGGGCCAATATAGACTGTGTACCACCATGCTATGCAATTTTCACATGTGCCTCACCACAGACCCAGAAAAAAAATATTATGGTAAGATAAAATTTGCAAGATAAATATCATCAACCTGAATCTGAATGCAAGTTCAGGGAGGTTTTGTGGTATTTGTTTTAGCCCTCAGTTGAAGTGTTAACACTTTCAAAAGAATTTTTAGAAATATTTTAGATGATCTTTTATATTTAAGATTTTTTTTTTTTTTGTCTTAGCAAAGCTTACTATTATCTTATGTCTTGAAATTTTTTAGGTTTTTTTGGAGTCCATACTATTTCTAAAAATGTGGCAAATGTTTTATTTATACTTATGTACAGAGAGTCTTTGAAAGTTAGAACATTTTGCTTGTGAATTTAGCAGACTTTTTCTGTGGGCTTTTTCTGTTGCATTTTTGTGTTCTTGCAACTAACTCCTCACAAATCCATCAAGGAAGCCCCAAAGATCTAACAGAATTTCCACACTAGCTATTTCTTAATCTGGTTTGTTCCAGAAGTATATGCAATGGAGCTGATAGATAAGTCAGTATCTGCAGAAACATTCTCATCCAGTAGATATAGCCTCAAAGCAAAAAAATGGACATTGGGATTAGCACTCTGGAGGATCACAGGACACAAATATCTTGGACGGTGATAGATTCCTAACCAAAGCTGAATAAAATCAGGGTCCACAGGAATTTCCACCATAGTGGATGTTGTCATTGAAACGGGGGTGGACAGAATTCCACAACTAAGTTCTCTGTCTCAGTCATCATTCATATTCAATGCCCGAAAGCCGTGTGAGCTCAATGGAAAACTCAGTACAGATACATGTAAATAAGTGAATGGCTCAAATATCAAAACTGGCAAATCTGCTAGAGTTCTAGACAGGAATGGGTCTGTCTTAATACGTTTGTCAGGCTAACCATGTCAACACAGTTCTGAGGCATTCAGTTGTTACACACAAATTTACTGACCACATTAGCTGTCCTGAAACAAATTGCATGGCTCTTGACCTTATTCTTAAGATTATGCATGGTTTCTTTAAATCTGAATTAATATCCTTGGTTTAAGAGTAATTATTCCCTTATCTTCTAGGACTCATTTGGGTACAAAGTGCCTACAATTAAAATTCAGCCCTATTTTGAAGACTTGAGCACACACATCTAACAGCCAGTTTCATTATTGGATTTGGGCTGGGCAAAAATCAAACACTGCTTGTATATGAAAAGTAAAGCTCACTCTTACTAAGCAAACTATTTTTTGTTTGATAATGTAGGTCTATTGATTAAAAACTATGCTAGAAGGGGAAAACTGTATGAAATTACATTCTGATTATGTTATATAAACCACATTTGGATTTCTCAGAAAGAAGTAAACAAGGCTCATAATCCGTACTACTTACAAACTATATTAACTCTTTTAAAAATCAAACTTGCATTTTCCAGATAGTTTCAATGCTTTGTGCTGCAGAAATTTTTGTCTGAGAAATGCTAACATGGTTAAGAATAATTGAGAGATCAAAATCTTTTTAATCTCTAGCTGCTCCAACTATTAAAAAGGAGAAAACTTGAAAATATGTTTCTTTATTATAAAAATTGAATCATCAGCTTTGAAAAACAAGTCTCTTGCATATGATGTTGCTAGCAATAAAATAATTATGTTACTGTTCTTTCTTACTTGTTTTAACCATCCTTTTTTAAATGTAAGATGCCAAAGTATGCCTTTAGTGTCGACTGAGTGAGTTATATGACTAAGAGTATGACATGCGATTTTCTGAAAGAAGCAAATGAAATGTAAAGTAAAACTCTCAAATCTTGTAAGTGATACAGAAACTGAGACTCTTTAAGTGTATCAGAAACCACCACCTCACAAATTTATTCTATCCCATGTAGTGCTATTTAAAAAAAAAAAGTCTTCCAGTACTCACTTGATGTTGTGTCGTGTCTAAATGACCTTTTGATGTATATTTATCAATGGGGTTTTTTTCACTTTTTTGGTAATACTCACTGCATTTTTTTTTGTCAAAATTTCTTCTTTTGATTTTTTCAGATCATTATTAAGTCATTTCTGTTGAATTTGATGGAAATATTATCAGAAGGACAGTTCTTTGACAAGTCCAGGATAGAACTTCTCACCAAATCTGCAAGGACTAAGCAATAACTAACTGGTCAAAGCACTTTGACATGGATATGCAAGATAGACCTCAGAACAGGATGTCACATGGGGATCTTCCACTTCAACTATTTTTTTATCACAATCCCACATTAGAAGTTCCAATGAATTTTTACTGATTTTTTAATGATTATTTTTTGAGTAAAACAACATTCTTGTTTCCTGTCAAGATATGTGAAGATGAAGGATCCTGAAAGCATGACTTATACATTTTTTACTTTATATCCTGCTTTATTGTTCCTTTTTTCTTTTTTCTTTTTTTTCTTTTTTTTTTTTGTTTCTTTTTTTTTTTTCTTTTTTCTTTTTTTTTCTTTTTTTTTTTGTTTCTTTTTTTTTTTTTCTTTTTTCTTTTTTTTTCTTTTTTCATACCCTTACAGGCTCCCCTTTTGCACTGGGTGCTTGAAGCACTGCAGTATAATAACTCAGGTTAAGAATAGCAGGGGAATCTAGGACTACAACTTCATCTCTCTGAATAAATGGAAATACTTTTCAGTGGTATCTGATGCCACATATACTAATCTTCATTTTTGTACCTTGGGGCAAATATTTAAATTGGATTTTATCACAGCTGAAGCCCTTGCTCTTTTTTCCCTGCATGATGTTTCAAAATTCAAATCACCTTTTATTATAACTTAAAAATTCTTGCTAGTTTTTAGCATTTATATTGTCCAAGACCCTCGTGTTTGAGGTCACAGAGAAAATTATACTATTTGCCTAAGTAATTGCTTACTTTAAAGGCAAGATTTCTGATTTCAGTGTTACAAAGTAAAGACTTATAAGGGAGGAGAGGGAAGCATAGGAAACATGAAGAGTAATGGAAGGGTAGTAGAGTAGACAGCAAACACCACAGGACAGGTGTGATTACACAGAAATCATCAAAAATGCATCACAAAATAAAATACATAGTGATACAGGAAAAAAAATTCAGTGAAGCAGTACAATCATTATTGTAAATTTTATGAATTAAAATTGAAAATTTTATGACTAGTCCCCTTCAAGTTAATAAAAACATAAGTTATATGTGATATATAATGGGCATAAGTAAGGAAACCCAGAAAAAAAATCCAGTGGAAAATGGACATAATTAAAAGTTATCTGTTTCTTATTATGCTTCTTTATATTATTCAGGTTATGCTAATTTCTATTCCTGATGTTGTGAACAACCCTTCTGGATCAGTCATAAACACAGATTCCCACTGGTATGCCTAAATTTTTGTCTTGCTAATTTGACATGAATTTTGAAAACATTTTGTTCGTTTTGCAGGAAGTTTTGGACTGTACTTTTCTAATGAAAAACTGTTACAACTTCCTCACTTGTGAAGCAGAATTTTGACCTTTTTTTTTTTTTTTTTAATTATAGATTGCAGGAACAGTGACAAAAGCTACCCAAATTGCTGCAGGTGAAAATAGTTATGTATCTACTTACAGGAATCTTTTACTTTTTGTAATAGATTTGTATCCACACAAAATATTGTCAGAGCTCAGAAGGCATTGGAGAAAGCTGTGGTCTTGATGTACATAAGGAAAACCTTTGCTGACTCTGTTTTATTTTTTCACATCTAACCAAATTTCAGGTTAGGTGAGTGTAAAATTACTTCATTGCTCACACTTTTTTTAGCTTTAGTATGAAAAAGAACCCACAAAAAATATAGACATTGCATGAAAGACAGAACACAAATGCACCATACTTGACCTTATGCTATATTTAGCTTACTATCCAAGCTTTAGCCCTAAAAGGACAAAGTGAAAAAGGGGAAAAATCTTAGGCTATTTTGGACATTCAACATCACACTGGATTCTCAACTGTCAGGTAAATGAAATAATAGTTTCAATGTGTGCATGCAAGGGTGCAGTGTGTACACTGAAAAGTAAGTGACTTCAGACAGCAGTTTACACATAAATTCAGACTGTCTCTTCCCAAGTTATATTTCAGAAAGGAGGAACACCTTTTGATAAAATGGGTCAGATGATAGAAACATCGTAATTCAAGTGAGTGGAAAGAGTACTTGGTGTCTTGTAGAGTTCTACGTAATTCTGACAGCCAGGAAGATGCTGCTATGATGTGTTACTGTGGAAAAGAAATCTTTTGGCCTCTGAGAGTGAAAAGACTCTCCTTGTTTTCGAGGCATTTTATGACAGACAATATCACAGTTTGAAGGGATTTATCCTGAATGTGAGAGGTTGTAATGGTCAATCTGTCTTTTTACACCTTGGACAGTTCCTGTTGATGGTGCAGTCTGCATGGTCCCTGGTACTGCTCAGGAGCATCCCATTCTTGACAGACTTTTTAAAAAGAGTGTGATGGTAAATGCATTTGGTTCAAAAGATTAGCATGAAACTGAGCAGTTCAGTTCAAGGTCACAAGCTCGTATTTGACATGGAAATGTGAAATGCAAACATGACTAGCAGTCAATGACTACTTTACAGGAAATTTGTTTCTAATCTCACTTCAATGTTGGTACAGAAAACCCCCAGGGTTAGCAGTGCCAGAGAATAGTCACTCAGTATGATCACCATGTGCCATCTGCTCCTAATTGTATTCTGAATCTTGTTTGACTATGGGGATTTGACAAGTAATCCTGTAACAGACATATCCAAATTTTAGGTAAAAGCATTATTTAGGTAAAAGTCTGTATTCAGCTCAACATTCCATCTACAGCTTCTACCCTTGCTACATCAGTGCTGTTGCTCCCAGATTACAGTGGAACTAAAGAATTTATGGATGATAAGGATCTGAACTTTGTGCTGCTGAATAAACACCAGCTGAAATTTGCTACCTCAGGAACCTTGACATGTATAAGAGGCTGATAAATACTCTCATCCAAATGTTGACAGAAACAACATGAATAAAAATAACATAGATGATGTTTTGTAATTGAAGTCCAAGAGACAGATGAACTAAGGAAAAGATGTGATTGAAACATTTCTGAGAGAAGTGGAATAAATAACTTGATGCTTCTGGGTGACTTGGTATATCTGGTTATTTGCAATGGAAAATTTATGGATGAGAAAAAGTCCTTCTTACACTTCTTTGAAATTGATAAAGGACAACTGCACAATGCACACAGAAAAGATGAATAGCCATATGGGATCCAGTAATAATGGACATGGAACTGCAGTTCATTTAGTGATAACAAAACTCTTTGTATATGCAGTGATATAGAATCAAGGCCAACTATTTTGTATAAAAGAACAGTACAGTAGAAGAAAACTTGTTTCCTGAGTTTAGTAGAACTAAAAGCAAAATTCTATTCCATGAAAAAGAAATGATGTTGCATCCATAAACAAATATACTTTTCCTGTCTCTGTCCTTGATTCCCTATCTGTCTTTAAGAAAATAATTTAATATATGCCCATTAGCAAGGCATTGATACATTTTTCCAGTCTGGAATGAATTTGACCTCACTGTTCGTATATGCTTTCTTGAAATCAATACTCTCCATATATAAATATATTCTGAATAGAAGATGTTAAAACAAAAGGTTCAGAAGTTTTCAAGTCATAATTTCTACTAATAACCTGGAACCTTAAACCTAAGTGATTTAGAATTTCAACTCTAATGTTCAGCTTTGAAAATCCCTTTTTGTTAGGTACTTTAAGAACCTGGGGTGAAAGTGTTGGAAAATTTAAAAACCTACATATTCTATTCTGAAAATATTCTTAGAAATTGTTTAGAAACAACCGCAAACAACAAAATGAAGAGGGCACAGCAAATCCTAGGATATGCAAGTTAAGGGTAAATTTAGTTTATATAGAAAACTAATCTAGGTTTTCTTGAAGCACTCAATAAGCCTTTGAATAAAAGTAATTTGATTTAGTCACTTGGATTTCCAATAAGATTTTGACAACGTCTTTCATCAAACTTATAATGGAATTGCATGATCTTAAAGACATTTTTAAGAACAGGAAAAAAGTGAAGGGCTGCTTTGTAAGGCTTCTCGGTGTAAAGTATTGTTAGGCATTATTTTAGGATTGGAATTCTTTGATGCAGCCAAAGATAATCTAGAAAACCAAACTGTTGCTACTTGCAAAGCAATCAATGGATCATTAGTGCATGAACTGAAGCTGTGGTTGAAACTGAAAAAAATACAAGGTAATGAGCAAAAGCAAAACCTACCGAAAAGGCACCTGCTCCATGATCTCAGAATAAATATATTACTCAGGGAGAATATTTTGAGTTGCTGTTTCTATCTAAATATCTGCTAGGTAGTGTCCAAAACCAACATAAACAAATCTGTTATTAAAATGTATTAAGTCATGACAGAAAAACCAATTAAAATTGTCATTATACTTTCAAAAATTCAGAGTGATTTCACATTTTAAACACTCAGTAAAACAGTCTGGTCCCATTCAAAAAATGAGAGAAAGCACACAGAAATCAAGAAAATGGTTAATAGTTGTGAAACGGTATGCATATCAGGACTTTTCAATATGGAAATGAGTGATGGGAATAATATCTAATAAGTCAAAAAATTCAAAATTATAACTGACATGTGGGAAATGAATAGAAAACTACTATGATTATTTTTCACAAAAGAAAAGTGAATTAAAAAAAACTAGAAACTATAAGCTTTTAGTTAACAGATTTGAAATATAAAGAAAAAAGAGGTAATTTTTCACATGGCATAAGTGGTAAAAGTCAAGAGATGATATAGTATTTTTTCCACAATAGATGTGTCTTTGAAAGCCACAGAGCTGCCATTTTTTCTTTAGCTATGGTGTTGTTGACCTGCACTATTGTCCTGGTTTTTTTACCTGGTGACAATGGAAAAAAAATCTGGCTTCTGACAAAGAGAAGAGCTACCAAAAATGAAACCAAATATCAACAGCATTAAAACTGGTTCCAGTGTTTCATGCTTAGCAGTTTGGAACACAAAGAAGCCATCAACTAATTTCCAGCCCTGTAATACTTACCTCTATGCTCTTTTGCATCTTTTAAATCTGCCAGTCACCCTGGTACAGAAGTAGTTCATGAACCTTCTTCAGCTGACTTGGCTCATCCATAGATAACACCAGTCAGGAAAATGAACCCACAAGTTCATTTAAAGTCCAATGAATTATGAAATAGAAGTCAATGAACTGCTCGTGCCTACTCTCCTGTACTGTCCACAGGCTTCTATTAGACCATTCAAAATGCTCTGAAGTGAATCATTACTTAATTAAATTACTGTGAGCTGAGATTACAGAGAAACCAGATAAAAAATTCAGAGAATCAGGTTTAAAGAGAAATAGAAATATGAACCTGTATGTTTCTCAACTATTAGTCACATCACCTGTGACACTCAGGGTTCTTTCCTTTTATGCGTGAGACTGTAGCTGACAAAAAATACCTGTTGAGAAAGCAATTCAGCTATGTGTTTTATTCAGTATTAGAACACCTCAATGCCAATTTGGAAACTAATGGTTCCAATTATATATGTTAATACTTGGGAAATTCAGTGTAAACCCAACTAACTGTTTAAATCCATCCATTGCTGAAAGTGGTAATTTAGAAGAGTACTTTGAACTGTCACATCTTTTTCTTCAAATATGACAAATTGAAAGAAAGGAAATTAATATTTGAAGCATACAAACTTATAAATTTTACATTGTCCATGTAATAAGCAAATAAATTATTCATATTATGCAGAAGGAAATGACAAGTGTGGCCAAAACGCATTTACCTCTTACCTGCAAATTAATGAGTGATTTTATTATAGTTACTCCTCTTCTTTCCACTGCCTAAACCTTTTAAAGAAATCACTCTTAGTTATATCCACTGATAAGATTTTACACTTTCTATGTAAAAATAGAGTGTTTTGTAGATTAAAAAAAAGGTTACTTACTGAGAAAAAAGAAATTTCATGCATTTAATTTAACAAAATACAGCATAATATCATATTGATTATGATAAAATAGATGTATGGGACTCGGATTATAAATGGTTCTGTGGAGGCCTTTCTGTGTGTAAAGGCATCAAGTAAATATGTTAAAACCTATAATTCTTACTTCCTCTTGCAGAATGAAGATTGCGTTCTTTGCCTACTAATAGTTTATTGCTAATACACAAAAAATGCTGTGGGGTATCGATTGTTTTGCAGTGAGCTATTCCTTCCTTCCTTCTTAATCAGTTGAATGTTTCTTGTCTTTAAAATTCATCATTCTACCCAGGCTTGTATCTAGCTTACAGCATTTTATTAGCTCTGTCAATGTCACTTGCAAATGTGACAGCTATCACCCACAGTTAACAGCTTATTTATTTATACAAAAATCACACCATATACTGGCCAAAATAGTCATAAACCCCAGTTAGGCATAAGGCATTTAATATGCTTTGCACAAAATGCAAGAGAAAATATTGATCATATAAATAAATAACTCTGCTTATTTAATTTAGAATATTTTGACTTTTCTAAGGTAAGAGCCTTATATTACGAAGTTCTGCTTACAGACTGAATTTTATTCAGTAAATCAGATACACCCCTCCCACAGAGTCACACTGCCACATACATTCCCCTGATATACTATTTCATTCTAAACACGTAAAATATATAGTAAAATCACAAACTTGGTTTGAATAAAGAAACAGTGGCCTAAAGAGAGAATCAGTCATAGAAGAGCAACAAATTTTGTGCACTCATGTCAAAATAGACAGATTTTTTTATTGTACTAAAACGTTTCAATACATCATATTTTACTATTGTGTTTATTTGATAGAAGCAGGGGGTATTTTTTCCAGAAAAAAAAAGTCTTTCTGATTGGTAATATATACTGACTGACTGGGATATTCTTTCTTATCCTTTTGGGATAATATTAGAGCTAGATTATTTCTATATGATATATTTATATTTATGTGTCTGATTTTTAGGATGAATCACAAGGCTGAAGGGACTATTTAGTTCTGGGATGTCTCTATTGCTCTACAGTTACCATTTGATATAGACTCTTTTTTGGTTTGTCTTGGTTTGGTTTGATTTTGTTTAAAGACTCTATCCTGATAGCCTTCCTGGGGGAAAATTGTTTTACATTACAAGATGTTGGGGTCATATCAGGATTGAAATGGCAGAGGGTGCTGTGTGTTAGAGGCATTTAATCTTCTGTTTCAAAATAGCTGTGATGACCATAGTTCTGATCTATATTTCAGTCATGACTGATGCCTCTATATTACCAAAGAACCTTAGAGCATACAAAATATTATGTATGGGGAAAATATGACTGATGTGTGAGATTCAAACATTTTTTATTCAAAAATTTTCTATTTTAACCACACTACATGAGACAAAATGTAGATAACTGCCTATAAATCAAGGCTTTTGTTTTAAAAGATATAATGCTGGGGTTTGCCCTTCTGTCCTGCTTCTGCACAGTGGTAGGCTGACCTACATCAGAGTAGTTCTTCTCCTGAAGTCTAAATTTTGTGCAGCTGGGCATGATGAGCTATCTTTTGTATATTGCTGGATGGAGTAAAACTGCTTCCCAGCAGGGCAGGCTTTCTAAACAAATTTTTGCTGTAAGTCACACATCCAGCTGCAGTATATTCACACTGTTGTCAGAGACACAATACTGAGAAAGAGTTTTCTGTATGAAGAAGTCACACAGTTCAGCACTTGGGAGTCATAGCTGTTGATGTCTTATCACGGAATATAAGCATGAGGGAATAAGAAGCTCTGCTTTCCCATGCTCCTGGGAGCTGAAGTATTTGCTTATATTGCTTGGCACTTAGACCTCTGTCTAATAGAAGTCTTGATTTCATTTTTTAGCCTCAAGACTGGGTGGACAAGGTCCAGACTCCCCTAATACAATCCCACTGTCTACTTTTTTCTTTTTATTTGTAAGTAAATTTGATTTTAACTTATTGTATGATTTGACTCTCAGGCATGGGAGAAATACAAGCGAATAGGAGATCTAGAGCAGAAAAACTCTTCTTGAACTTCTCTGTTTTTATTACATTCTTCAATTAATGGAAAATAAATCATTAGCTGCTCAAAAACTTTCAAAAATTATTAATGATTAATTTTTGCTATCAAATTTGGGCAGGCAACTCTATAATGATTTGTTAACATCAATTAACACATATTAACATGTGTTCTTGTGAATTTAACTTAAGAACCTTAAGCGGGGGTCACCCCTGTCCCAGCAATGCTGCTGCAGTGCTGGTCTCCATCTCCCTCACAGCCCTGCACTTCCTGGCTGTAGGCACCAATAAGCACCCACTCTCAGGCCTAGATCCTGGCCACTCCACCCAGGGGTCATCCCTGCAGCCCACCCTTGCTGTCAAAGTCTGGACATCTGGACACAACACAGCCATGATTCATCCATGATTTATTTTAATATGCCTGGCATTCCTTTTTCAGAGACTCCTAAGTGATTTCCAAAAGACTGTCTTGTCTCATCCCTATGTTGTCCAGGCTAACTTCTACAAAAACCAATAAGAAGGTTTCTGCCCTTTGGACTGCCCTTTGAATTAACTGTGACTACAGTCAGCATTCCATAAATTTAAGAGTACCCCCTCCTGTTTACTGATCAGACAAGAAATTGCCTCAGATGATGCAACATTTGCCCAGTGTACTGGGTTTGCATGGGCAGGTTTTGGTAGCAGGGGGGCTACAGTGGTGGTTTCTGTGAGGAGCTTCTAGAAGCTTCCTCCATGTCCGACAGAGCCAATGCCAAATGGTTCCAGGACAGACCCACTTGCAACAAAGGCTGGGATAATTAGAAATTGTGGTAAACCCTCTGTGGTAGCATACTAAAAAAGAAGAAAAAAAGTTGTTGTGCAGTTGCAATTACAGCTGGAGCAGAGCAGGATGAGAACATGTAAGATTAACAACTCTGCAGACACCAAAGTCAGTGGAGAAGAGAGAGGAGGTGCTGCAGGTGCCAGGGCTGAGATTCCCCTGCAGTTCATGGTGCAGACCGTGATAAAGCACCTGTGCCCCTGCAGCTCATAGAGGAGCACATGGATACAGAGATCCACCTGCAGCCCATATAGAACACCCAGGTCAGAGCAGGGGAAGGCCTGATAGGAGTCTATGAATATGTGTGAGACTCGTGCTAGAGCAGGCTCCTGGCAGGCACTTGCCGACCTGTGGAGAGTGGAGCCCGTGCTGGAGCAAGTTTGCAGATAGAACTTAGACCTGAAGGACTGTGCCTTAAGGACTGCATCCCATGGAAATACAACCCATACTGGAGCAGTTTGTGGAGGGCTGTTGCCCGTGGTATGGACTCATTGGAAAAGTCATGGAGAACTCCCAGACCAGGGGAAGTACTCCTCTCCCTCAGCAGCAGAAAGAAAAAACATGCAATGAACTACTGTAACCCTTATTCCTTGTATCCCTGTGTCACTGAGAACGGGATTGTGGGGAGGGGGGTGGGGGAAGGGGAAGTGTTTTAAGGTCTTACTTTGCTTCTAATTTTCCTGATTATTCCTAGTAATAAATTCAATTAGTATCTCTAATTCAAGTCTGAGAGTATATGATGAGTGATCTTTCTCTATCCTTATTTCAACTTATGAATCCTTCATTTTATTTTCTCTCCCCTGTCCAAATGCAGAGGGGAGTGATAGAGATGCTTTGGTGGGTGTCTGGCAGTCAACACCTAGCTATTCTTATTTTGTTGCTTTTCATAGCTTAAGGGCAACAGATTAGATTTAATACATCTAACTCAGAGAATATATTTGATGGTTTTCTGCTGAACAGAACTGCAGAGAGGAAAAGTCATTCTCATCTTGCCATTGAATTTTGCCACTCCTATAAACTTCAAACTGAATTTGAAATAGCACAAACAGAAGTGTGATCAATTTCTTGGTGTGAATGAAGATAGAGGAGCCTCTAAAACATAACTTAATGTGATAAAAACTATGACCCACAAGAAAAACCTCTTGGTGTTGAAAGAATTCTCCCTAACCTTTGTACAGTACTACCATAGTATGTACAGGAAAAAAATCTTGAATGTTGCATAGTATGTATTTGGAACTTAATACATGGTGTAATTCCTTAGTAGATTGTTATTACTGTACATAACCATTGGTAATAGTGTTTGCCATAAGAAAATAAAAATTTTATTTCAGGCATAGAAAGATATACTGTTTTCTTGTGCCTTTAAATCTAATTGCTTAGAATATTGTATAAAATTCCATGTAGTTTTGTGCAGAGAACAAGACAACAAGAAATTATTTTTTTAGTCTATTTTAAACATTGCTTCCTTTACCTCTTATTTTCCACAGCAGTGATCAAGGCTCAAAGAAGCTCTTGCAAGGCTTTTCAGATAGTTTCAGTCATTTTTGCTTCACTTGATGGAGATTACTATTCCCATGAGTTGTGTTAGCAAAGTAGTCATGCAACACATTTGAAGCTTGAATTAAAAGTCCATTTTTTCCCCCTGAACAAGATTCATAAATAAAAAATATCTTCTCTGAATAAAATTCAGTTATTGCACTGAAGGGAAAGGGCTTTATATGTTAACACTGTCAAGAGTCAACGATGCATAGTAAAATGTCTCCACGAGTGATGAAATTCAGATTTCAAGCTAAATTCTCTAACTTTCATTTAAAAAAAAATCTTCCAGTTCACTCAATTTTGTCAGGATTTCTGTCAAGATCAGTTCAATTTTGTCATGCACATGTGCTAAATAAAACCCTCAGCTATATAGGCTGCCTTTCTGTACCTTAAATCAACATTCATAGGGTTGACCAGCTGCCCTAGAGGAAATGACTTTCCTTATATCTGAACATTATATCTGAGATAGTGTTAGGTGACATCGAGATGCATCCATTTATCACTCACACATTTTTCCTCCCTTGAACTCTAAAGTTCATTCAGCAGGTTGTATTCTAGTAGAATACAACCTGCTACTTCATCCTCATATGCTTAGCTGACTGTCAGTGATGAAGAAGTAAAGACTGTTACCAATCTATGGGTTTTTATTAAAATGATCTGTTGAATGCTGTCAAATCACATCTATTCCTGCAGCCGTCAAAGGAATGCAGTTGTTTAGATTATGGTCTTTCCAAGGACTGGTAGTTCTATTAGTTCCCTTGAAAAAACACTGACTATTGTACACATTCAGCTCACATCAGTTAGGCATTTTAAAAAAGGTGTCCATACTCACTGGTCATTCTGGGTGCATGAACAGTGTCTCTGGGTAATAAGTATCTAAGGCTGTTCATGGGCATTATTAGGATAACTATGTGTATCCAGCTGGGCCAACTGAAATTCTTTACTGGTCAAGTATTCAAGTGTCATACTGATGTAATTCTCAGTATTTAAATGTGTTAAATATGCACCAATGGTTTGAATGAGAGCAAGTTTCTTGTTAAGTTGTGCTTTTAGAGTGTAATTAGTTTTGTATTAATTTAGCTAGATTTTTTATTACTTTATCATCACTGTTGAAAAGACTACTATAATAAAACTAAACCTAAAGACAAAAGGAGACTTGAAGGCAAAAGTAGATTAGAAAGAATTTTCTTGTTTATACAGATAGACCTGTTAAAAAAAATAAATATAGCCTGCTATAAGAAGTTCAAAACTTGCTTTGTATTTATTAGACAATTTTCCTAAGAAAAGTCATACTTCATATTCTGGAAAATATAGCCACTTTCAGAAATTAACTGATTTAAAGAGTACAAGGATGCCAAATGTAGCTTTTGAAATAATTAATTGTCAAGATCAAAAATCCTCTGCCCTGCTACATCCATCTTTGGTACTGTGAACTGATGGCATGTCAGATAGACACACAAAACACTCATGAAAAGTTACGGATCCCTAAGTATTTTTCTGTGCTGAATCAACAGTTGATATCCTTGCTATTTTACTAATGTGTTTACCAAAGAGAGACACTGAGTTTTTGCTCATTATGTCAATAGAGTTGGAACTCTGTTTCTGTGCAGTTTGTGTTCTCTCATGTAAAGTAGCTGAAAACTTTAAAATCTTTTAGTTGGCTTGATTAGACAGTGACCCTTTGCTTGTCATTGATTTCAGGATCTAGAGTTTATTAGCAGGACACCAGAGTACTTTTTTCCCTTTGTATTGTTGGTCATTACCCAATTTGAACAACTAAATACAGTACCAAATCAGAACCAAAGTTGGTCTCTTTTAAAAGGCTTCAGTGTTTCTTTTTCTTTTGTATAGTTACAGAATTTTCATGTATATACTAGTACTTTAATATATTTTAGCATATGCTTATGTGATAAATCAGATATTTTAATGACTTTTTAAATAAAGGAATGCAAGTGAAAAAAAAAATGGTGAGTCAGTATGGATTTCAGTTAAAGGTTAATCCATATTAAAGGCTAATGAAAAGAAAAAACTCAAAACCTAAAAACAAACTAACAACAAACCTGATGGAAAAAGCCAAATAAGATATTACTTAAGTAAAAGCTCATGAAGTGATTTCCAGCATGCCTTTCTGAAAACAGAAAAAGAATGACAGGTTTTCTGTATAGAACTTATATGGAAAGAACATTCAGTGAATAAAGTGCAGAGGAAAAGGAAGGGCTACACTCTGCAGGTCGGTGGCTGTAGCATGGCTGTGCATAAAACATTGATTGAAGGCATTGGAAGCAGAGCACGTAACAGTGTAAACAACAGAATAAAATGGATACTGTCCAACACAGCTTTCAATACCTCCTATTTTGGTGCAGTCTGCATACTTGGTAAGTGTACCTGCTATTCTGTCATTATGGAGCTTGAAAATAGTGAAGAGTAAAGGATTATGGTCAAATTTCCATATAAAGGTCCTCAACCCATTACCTGTACTTTTGACTGTGATGTTCAGCGCACTATTCTCTGAACAGTTTCCTGATAAGTTCTGCATGCATTTGATTGAGGCTGCAATCAGGTTATGTTCCCCTAACCTGCCCACAAATATCACATGAAAGAGCATCCCAGCCTTTACTTGCGTCTACATATGTGGAACGTTTTCTTTCTTCATAAGAGTCAATGCATTTTAGAAGGGGTAATATTGGATAGACAGAGAAATATCACCGAGTTTTGGCAGACACAAATAAGTTGTAGGACTATTTTCTTCAAAGTTCTGTTGTGAATTGCACTTCTGCTGATTGATACAGAGTATTTTTGTTTAATTGTTTCAGACAGGCAAAATCATAGAATCATAGAATGGTTTGGGTTGGGGGGAACCTTTAAAAGTCATCTAGTTCCAGCGGTCTTCTGATGGGCAGGGACATCTTCCACTAGATAAGGTTGCTTAGGGCCCAGTCCACCCTGCCTGTGAACACTTCCAGGGATAGGGCATGTACCATATTTATGGACAACATATATCAGTGTCTCAGCACCCTCAATATCTAACTTAAATTGATCCTATTTTAGTTTTAAACCACTACCTATTATCCTGTCACAACAAGCCCTGCGAAAATTTTGTCTCTGTGCTTCTTAAAATCCTACTCTCAGATCTGTTAGGCCGCAATAAGGTCTCCCAGGTGCCTTCTCCCAGGTGCCTGCCCAGGATCAGAAACCCCAACTATACCAGTCTTGTTTTCATAGAAAAAGTTTTCCATTCCCTTGATAATTTTTGTCACTCTCCTCTAGACCTGCCCCAACAGGTCCTCATCTTCCCTTGTGCTGAGGATTCCAGAGCTGGATGCAGTGTTCTGGGTGAGGTCATACAAGAAAGGAGTAGAGGGGCAGAATTCTATCCCTGGCTGTGCTGGCCACACTGCTTTGAATGCAGCTCAAGACACCAACGGCTTTCAAAAAGAAATAATTTTGCAATGGGTTTCAAAAAGAAATTATTGACTTATGTCCATCTTTTCATCCACCAGCACCCCCAAGTCCCTCTCAACAGAACTGTGAATTTGTTCATCCTCCAGCTTAACTATTTCTAGTTTTCTGAGATATTACTTTACTTCCATTCATTTCAGAATAGAAATTGATGTTTAGAACTATTAGTTGTGGAGCAGCTTTATCTCATAAAAGTAACCAGTAAATTTCTTAGTGAATTTTCTGGCAAATGAAATGAACAAAGAGGTTACTTTGATTTTTGGACCTAATATGCATGCTATCCTGCAGGTTTTTTTCCTAGTTGTGATTATCCACTTCGAATGTTGTCTATAACCATCTGAAGTTCATGAAAAATGTCTCTCATTAGGACTCCAATACTTCTTTCAAACGGAGTACTTTGAAGCTGTGCTTTTAACATAGTTTCTTTGAGAATTTCTTGGTTGTTTCTGATACTTGTGTTTTTTCCCCTCTAGAGATGTTGTATTTATTCTGAGGAACCTTTCAAAAATCTCCTTTTTTATTCTGGACTTTCATGCAAAAAGATGTATTCCTGAGCAGCTCTAACTACCACCTTTGCAGCCTATCTTCAGCTACAAAAATCCTGCAACACAAGACAAATACTAATTCTGGTCGGTTGGTTTTGATGAATAAACTGACAACAACGTTGTCTATGCTTTTGCTTTTCTGGCTTAAAGTTTCCATCTCTAAATGGGAGAAAGCAATTATCTCATTTGATTTTTACAAGAATTCATGCAATATTTTCATTATGTTATGAATATGATTCAGTTTGGCATCAATAATGAAAAAGGTTTAGCAGTTAGTTTTTCTATACTGCATTTCTCTTTTTCTTTCCTATCATAGAGAAATATAGATTTTATTTTCCCCCACTCATTTCTCTAACTCATTTCAAAACATAAATTCTTTTTCATGTATTGAGAAAAATGTAACAAGCTCAGTTATTATTTTGACACATACCTTATTTTTTTTTTTTTCATTTGTTAAATTACCTGAGACAAGAAGGAAAATTAAGTACTTTATCAAAAAAGACTACATTTGTTTATAGTTCCTCTGGTAAAAGAGCATTCATCATACCTCCCTGTTCTCCCCCATCTTTTCATCCTGAGCTATAATCCCATCATTTGCTTGACGGACTTTCTTGAACTTTGACCTTTGTTTTAGTCATGCAGGGCGAAAAGTATTAATCTGGCACATGCACCCAGGTGTGATCTGCTTTCCTATGCAGTCATACCTTCTCTGCCTCTCATTTGTCTTAATAATACAGCTAGAAGCATTAAGAAGCCCAGTCAGGTCACATAAGTTAATGGACTGTGCTTGTCACAGACCAAATTTTCTCGTTAGGGGCAGAAGGGGATCATTTCAATGTTAAATTTCTTCTGGACATTATCTGTCTGTATACCTTCCCCCTCCCCTGCAGCTTGCCTGTCTAAATCATCACTGGTTTTAATTAATATCCCCTCTTTCTTTCTTTGAGCCAGTGAGCCAGCAATAACCTATGATGTGTCATTTTCTGTTATGTTATACTTGTTGTATGCTAGTATTTTGAGCATGGCATTAGATCCCATTTTGCAGCTGAAGACCTACTGTTTATTGTTACAGATCATTGAAAAGAAAGTCAGAGTATAACTTTTTAATTTTTTTCTTAAATTCGGTTTAAAAAAACCCAAACAAATTACTAGGCAATTTATTATTTATGTTAGCCCTGAATTCACAAGATAAAATGATAATATATTTAGATCACACTAACAACAGGATATGAGCTCTAATTTCACTACAAAAAGTTGAATTTCAGTTGAATTTTTGTCATTAACTGATGTACTGGTTTCATATTCACCAATTTCTGCTTCCCATAATTAGTGTAGTAGTTTGAGTGTTTGCTAAAATAATTTACTCCTTTTCTGCTGTGACATAGGATTAGGAGAAAAGCAAAGCAGGCTCAAACAAAGGTATAAAGACAGGTTTATTAACAGAATTACAAAAGAGAAAAAGTTAATAAAAATCAGAATGAAAATTTCAAAACACTTCTCCTCCCCCCTACAACTGTTCACTTTCCTACTATCAACATAAAGAGACAAAGCCTGGAATTTTCAGTCAGTTTCACCACTTTAAAAAAAAAATCTTTCATCGGTTCTTTAGGGAGAGGAGCCTCTCTTAGAAAGCTCATGGAGACATCGCCACAAGAAACAGTACTCTGGTGGCTGCCATGTCTCAAATATGCAGCCACCTGAAAACTGCAAACCATGAAGTCCCTCCCATTGGCAGCTTTTCTCGCAACTGCATATGGGCCATGGACTCATGCATACTCATGGAGTATCATTTTAAAGATGAACGATTCCAAAAGAAAAGGATTTTTTCATCTCAAGGAACAGAGATATTTTTTCTTTCTAGGGGCAGATCCTCATTTTCATCTGATCTCTCTCTGTTCAGGCTTCTCATGAGACGACAGCTACTTCAATATTTACTTAGTCTATCACAAATGCCTTTGCTTATCTGTACAGTTTAAATACTCTCATCATCTCTCCAATAAATATTTTTTCCATAGTTTTAGGGGATATTTTAGCCCAGTCTCCATGGCCTCACAAGAGAAGTCCAGCCCAAACTAGGCAGCTTCTTCCTCTAACCTAGGGCTTTTACTCTCTCTTCACTGACTTCAGTCTAATGCCATGTCTCTCCACGTTTTACTCTGGCTGTTCTCTCACTCAGAGAAAGGTTAGTGCTTTGCAAGCTTCATCTGTGTAAAGAAAGAGTTAACATTCTCCCAGGTCTGCAGAGGTCATGCTAAGGTAGTTAATTCAGGCCATGCTGGGGCTGGTGCCAGGACCTCTTGTGCCGCTGGGCTTCCCCCTCACTGGAAGTTTTCCCAGAATTCCTCTGATTTTTAACCTGTGTAGCCCAGAGGCATATCCTATATTTAATTGGTCAATCAAGCTGTCAACATTTTGCTATAACTTCCTTGGAAAAAATCACTTCCATGCTAAACGAGCAAAACTGAGCAGGATACATTCTTTGATTTTATTAAGATTCAGATTAAAATATAAGGTGTCTTGGAACAAAACATGATTGAAAGTGGATGAAACATCTGTTCTAGCACTGCTCACTCTTTTTGAAATTTAAATGATGTCTATTTTTTTCCTTCCTTCATGTTTCAAAGCTCATAGCTTGCTTCCAACCTTGCTTTCAGAAGCTAAAACCTTGTATCCTGTCCTGGTTTCAGCCCAGATCAGCAGGAGAGGGGATTTACAAGATTGTAATGTTATTAGATAGATAGATAGATAGATAGATAGATAGATAGATAGATAGATAGATAGATAGATAGATAGATAGATAGAT
>VZUI01050456.1:0-36342 GCA_013401135.1 Cettia cetti
GCCCGCTCCCGGTGCCCTCCCGGAGCCCGCCCGCCCGGGGCGCCGAGCCGGCTGCGGGAGCGGGGCTGTCGCTGCCGGGGCGGGCCGGGGCGGGCCGGGCCAGACCTCCCCTCTCCGGCCTCGGTACCGGCGGCCTCGGCCTTGGAGGGGGTTCTCAGTTTGGCAGAGCACAAACCCTCTCCGCGCACCCCTGTGCGGAGGCGCCTACCGAAAGCTAAGTAGGTAAGCTGCCCGCTCCTTTCCCCGGCTTCTGGCGTTATTTTCTGCTGAGGCAGCCGTCACATACGGCAGTGCTGCTGGTTTTTTATCTTTGACTGAAAATGCTGTGTGCTCATAGCTGGGGTGACCATGGGAAGGAGAGCAGTGATGGGCCGGGAAGGGGCAGGCGAGAGGCGTTGGTTTTTTTGTAGCTTTCTGGCTGCGAGTCAGAGGATTTTACATCCCAATTTGGCAAGTGGTGCAAGTGAGGTGCTTTTTAAGGGGTGCTGGCAAGAAAACGTTATCTACCTTTTGAAAAACGCTTTGCTGTTTGCTTTAGAAGTGTGTATCTATTTATTGACAAGCCCAAAGATCAGCCTAAGTGAAAATTAAGTGGAAGGATGTATTTCATTCATTCTCTGAGTTGACATTCGGTGCCGCTGGCAACTGTTGCTTCATTTGGTCTTGTGTGAGCTCCTGCACTGCCCAAGTTTTGTGGAGCTGGAAGTATTGCTGTGTGAGCTGTGCCGGTCGTGTGCTCAGGGCAGGCCTCAGCTTCCCCAGGTGCCCAGTGCGTGTGGCTGCCACGGCTGCTCCACAGCCAGGGCCTGGCTTGGAATGGCATCGTGAGAGAAGGATGACAAAGGAAATGTGATCCTGAAAAACAACTGCTCAGACACACAAAAGGTGTGTGATGCTTCTTGTGGCATTGTGTAGGTTTCCAGATATAGGTGGCCCATTTCTTGTGCTAATTGCTGTTGCAATATTGTTCCCTCTCTGTTTTCTTAGCCCAACAAAGACAAAAGTAAAAATTGTGGTTAACTTGCAAGAATAGGAACTGCAATAATCACTTCTTCCCACTTACTTTTATCATTATATCTCCCTAAAGTTGCTTCCTCTTTTACTTACTTCACAAATTTTTACATGAACATGAATGTAGTACACGCTTATCTTAGCTGAGAATGGGACAGTAGCGCTGCCACGAGCAGTAACTCTTCCTACCCCAATTCCACTTTAATCTTCCTGAATAAAATAATGTGTCATCCTTACATTAAAGTAGAAGAGATTCTACATTGCATTAAAGTAGGTCATGTTGTGGGATATAATTTATGAACAATGTGCACCGTCTTGCCAGTGCCACCATATTATCCTGGGAGTGATTATCAGCTGAAAGCTTAAGAGTGAGGATATACATTGAAGTTCTCTCTTTTATTCACTCATGCGGTCTTTGACTTTCATGAGAAAAAGAAAATGAAAGGGATTTTTGCCCTCCTTTGGTGAAGAAGACAATTTCTCTATTTCTGTATTTGGTGAGGAACCTGACGTTTGACTCACAGCTGATGGAGAATTGGGTTTCTGGTCTGGTGAATTTTAAGACTTTACAAATATTGACAACCTACAAGAGAACTGTTTCATGGGAAGTTTAAACTGCACTTGTTACTTGCTCTGTGTCTGTTGTTGGTCTTCATACAAGGCTTCCTCTTGTGCAAGCTAACAGTCTGGCTGCAAGCAGCTATGTTTGGCACAGTTGACAGCAGATAAGGGAGCATTATTGCTAAAAGCTGTGTCTGTATTGCCCCTGCAATTCCCAAAAATGCAGCTGTGGCTGAATTCTCAAGGGTTGAAATCTCAATCCTCAATCCCTGAAGGGATAACTACAAATCCTATGTTGTATGGAGTCAAAGCTAAGTGCTTTCCCTTGCAACTGTATTATATTTCCTTATTTTAGTGTCATTTGTCTGGTTAGTTTGCTAAATCTACTGTAAGAACAAACTAATTTCTGTGTAGAATATATGAAGTTTTGAGTTTGCATGAGATCATTATCTTTGATTTCATTAAGAACTGTGAACTGAAAATCATTTCACTCTTGTGAGACACTGGTTTGGGATAAGCCTGATGTGTAACAAGGCTGTATACTAAATCTGCAATTAGTCATTACATAATCACACAACAGTTATATAAATGTCTGTATCCTATAGAGCAAAAAGTACTGAGACATATTCACTGTGTTAAGCAGAACACAAAAGCTAGCATTTCCAGAAGACACTGCTTGGCAATAGACACTCTGTGTTAAATATGAAGGGTCTGGGATGTACATGTCTCTGGAGCTGAAGAGATGATTCACTCTCAAAGCCCTCTGACGAGTGCCAGTAGCAGCTTTTACTGTGGTGGAGTTCTTCTCTTTGAAACTCTTGTGGTTTGCCAAAATTTGTCCTGTATGGTTTGACAGGGTCCCTTGTAATGAAGTTGAAGGTAAGCTGAAGGAAGGCTGCAGGAATCTGTCTGTCTATCTGTCTGTCTATCTATCTATCTATCTATCTGTCTGTCTGTCTATCTATCTATCTATCTATCTCTTACAAAAGATGGTTTGGGATGTGTGGGTGTGTATCCATGTCAGTTTTGATCTAGTGAGGAAGATACGTGATTTAGTATGCGCTATTGATGGATACAACCTAGGAATCAGTCATATTTGTTTAAGTCCTGAATTGTGAAATGGGGACAAGGGCACTTCTGTATTTTGTAGGGAGAAATAATGATTTTAATACAAAGGAAGAGAGCCTTGTCATTAGTCTTGAATAGGAAGGCACAGGAGAAGGAATGCTAGAATTTAGGGATAGGTACAGCTGGAATACACTTCCACTGCAGATGAAATGTTGCATTTGATTTAAAAAGTTTCAGCTGTATCTTACTGCTGAAACAAAATACCTTGAGAGAGCATTGAGTAGGTTGAACATGTTGCACTGCTGGAGCCTTACCTCTATGCAGTGCTGTAAGCTTCGAGAATTTGACATGGGTCTGTGCTGAAAGCCTGCTTTTTACCTTGCAGCTAGTGTAGAATGTGGCTGATTTCTTTCAACAATTCAGTGTTGGAAATCTGCCTCTGATTCTCTTTATGACATTTTGCAAATTTCAACAACATCCTTAAGATTTTTAGTAGAAGGAAAGGTTTGTTGTTTGCTTCAATTATTGCAAGTTTTCCCGTTGTTCTGTAGCAAATAATACTTTGAGTCTCTGGACCAAATGGTCTTAGATGTATCTAAGCTAATGTATTGTCTATAATATAAGAAAAGTACAGCCTTTAAAATAAGCCCTGCTTAGAGCGAGACTCATTTTCCTTGGGAGAAGGGATAGCCAAGGACAGATTTGGATGATGCAGCAGCTTAGTGCAGATGATTACAACAGCATCATGGAAGTGCTTACCAAAAGCCTCAGGCATAAATAAAAGGCATGAGTCAAAGAGTTGATGCTTGTGAATATGTATATGCTGAATGCCAGGGTGTGAAATAGGCCTTGCAAGACCTCACCTTTGCGCTCACTTGATTTGCTTGCTTATTTACCTGGCTGCTGGGTTCTGTGTTCCTTGTGGGTAGGATACAAAGAGGCTGGGAAGACTCTTAAACCAGTTGTTAATTTGCACAGATTGTGCTGTACAAAGCACTGTTTGGGACTTGGCAATCTTGACTTTACTGATAGCTATGGGGAAATCACCTAAGTTCACCTTTGTCTTCGTTTCTATCCCTACAAAGTGGTGTAAAGTCATCTTCACTTCCTAAACAGAGTACTTCAGAATTTAGTCATGTCAGAATTTTATGTGCAGAGATAGCTGGTGGACTGCACAGGTTTCAGTTATATTGCCAAAGCCATATCTGTTTCTGGCAGGACCTTGCTATTGACCAATGAATATTTGTGTTTGATGTCCACTCTCTTCATCTGATTTGCAGGCTTTACATGTCTGCTTGCATATAGAACCTGCGGTGTTGTAATCAGCACTTTCAAAGGGAATCACTGCTAACAAGTGAGGAATGGGGGACAGCAGATAGTTTTGTTGGGCATAAATACTTCATGCATGCTTAAATTTCACTGCTGCAGACCTAAAGAATTGTATGTAGAAATATGGGCCAGCTCTAGTGCAATGAATTAGATCACTGGCTGCTGTGTCATATGTGGATTCTTTGCTAATTGAAAAATATCATTAGCACATGATATTGAAATGTTGGGAGAGGTCAAAGTTGCACAAAGCAAGGTACAAACTTCAAGAGTGATATGATGATTTAAACTCTAAATCTTTCTGGAGGGTAGAGAGGACCTTGCCAAATGTTTTTGTACTGGAGTGGAGAAGCTTTGATTCTTCATCAATTTATCTTCCTTTCTCAGTTCTTGTAAAGGGTTATTCCTATTGTCTATTCTGTAATAATTTAAGAGGGCGTAGGCTTGTATTAAAGGAATAAAGTTAACAAATGTACTTTTGTTCCTTTTACAGATGAGATCATTTCACACTCTTCTTTTGGAAGAGGTGATCAGAGGAAATGGATAGTTATTCAGACTTCACTGCAAAGAACCTCTCATCTTCAGCTAATATGTCTCTTTCTTTGCCTGGACAAGCTGGACTCAATTCCACTGGCGGTACTCCTTCTATGTCAATCAGCAGGCTTTTCCCAGCCCTGTTGGAATGCTTTGGAATAATTCTTTGTGGCTACATAGCTGGAAGAGCCAACATTATCACATCAACTCAGGCCAAAGGACTGGGAAATTTTGTGTCCCGTTTTGCACTCCCAGCTTTACTGTTCAAAAACATGGTGGTACTTAATTTTTCTAATGTGAATTGGTCCTTCCTGTACAGTGTTTTAGTTGCCAAAGCTGCTGTGTTTTTTTTAGTCTGTGTTTTAACATTGTTAGTAGCCAGTCCTGAGAACCGATTTAGCAAAGCAGGTTTGTTCCCTATTTTTGCTACACAAAGCAATGACTTTGCACTGGGATATCCAATAGGTAAGTAGGTTTTCTTATTTAAAAATAATTGTCACTGTTCTAGACATGTTTGCTTTTATATTTCCATAATTTGAAATTGACTTCTGAATTGAAGTTCCATGCAATTGAAATAATTACCAAAGTGCCTCAAATTCTTTCTGATCCTATACTTTGATACTACTTATCATCTAGGAAAGGTTCAAACTGAAAAAAGTGATCAAGTTGGTTCTAGCAAAACAAAAAGCAAGATGTTTGATTACAGAATTGAAAATACAATTACAAAGGAAAGGTCAAATGTGCAATTCCAGATTATATGTAACAAGTAGATCTGTATTTTAAATTACTTTAGGAGTTAACAGTATCTTTATTGTTATTCCAGGGCAGCATGCTCAGAAGAATCCTCAGTCTTTCTTCTCTTTAAATTTACTTGATATGTATAAAATTTAGACAAATGCAATTGCATACATTTTTTAGATAAAAATACTGTATTTCCCTCATTTGCATCTCCTGAGATTTATTCCTCTTGAAAGAAATCAGAAGTATGCCACAAATGGGGCTGTGAGGATGATATCTTTGTTGCATTTTAGATGCCAATTAGAGTTTCTCTTTTTTTAATATATGTATTTTGGGGGTCTCAGAATGTATTTCCATTGTATCCTGGTTAAAACATTCTTTCTACTTTTACTTTCTTGTAAGACTACATATTTCTTCAGGTACTTCATGATTTGTAAGATATGATTTATATTTTTTCTATGTATGATCTTCCCAAAATATATACCATTTAGAGCTTTACTGGAATACTTACTGCAACAGAAACGTTGTAGGCTCTTGAGGTTTATTTCCTTGTCCTTTCCCTTCTCCCATCCCCAAACTTTCACTGGTGTTTGGTTCATGCTGTCACCTCTGCAAACCTTTGCTATTAGTAAAATATTACCCAAGCTTCTCTGAAGTGTTTGCAGGACTGGCCAGCAAAGAATGCCTTGCTGTTTTTTATGTGACACAGGTAGTCTTTTGAACAAAGCCTGATTCTTTTATGAAAAAATATTTTTAAATGCTGTAGCAGTGGAAATTTGTGCAGGAGGAAAATCAGTATTGACAAATTGTGCTCTAAACCCACAGTATTTAAAAAGGCAGTTTGAACTCTTAATCATTCCTGAGTCTTCATCCCATGTAATTTCTTTAATACATTACTATTATTATTTATTATTTCTTTACTGTGCTGTATTTTGCTGTTTTGAAAAGATTTGCACATAGGGAAATCAAAATGCAGGTCAACATTTTGATGCTTATCACTGTTTTTCTATAATCACGATTATAACATTTCTGAATTAATAAGTGATGTTGGGGTGAAAAAGAACCTACTGGCAGAGAGGTTTGTTAGCACACCCTGATATAGACAGAATTACTATGATAGAAAGCTTTGGGCATTTTTTTATTGCTGGGTAATAATGATACAACTCTGACAAACAGATTCAGGTATTCTCTAGAGCTGTGTGTTAAAGCACAGGTGTAGCATAGGTGTTGTGTGGGTGATAGTCACTGTGACTTTAATCATACTATTGTATTAAGCATGGACAGCTAGTGTGTGATTTATATGTACTTTTGAGCAGCTGGGACATGGAGAATTGATTTTAAAAAAAACTTAAATATCTTTGATTTCAGTTTTTTGTTACAATCAGCAAGCAGGCGCTGTGATTTAAATAAAAAGAAAATTTTTCATCAGTGATAGAAGTTGTGGATTATTTTTGCTGTCTTAACTATTCCTTAAGAGTGATTTCTTAATTTTTTTCCCCCACTGACTCAGTGATCTAATTCCACTTTTCGTACCCAGTAAAATATATTTTGCTGTTCATACATGATTTAAAGTACTTATAGACCTTAATTTATTTTCTTAAGTATGCTGCTTGACTTTACCAGAAAGTAAATTTTTTTAAAATTTTTCACTCAGACATTACTTAGTTGTGACTAGTGTGGAGCTGTGTTTGAGTGACATGGGCATTCTGTATAAAGCAACATAAAACATCAGTCTCAGGTCTGAGGTTTTACAAAAAACCCCCAAACTTTGGTACTTCTGTTTAGCAGTCCATTTAGGATTTTAGTACAGGTCGTTCTTGTACATGTACTTTAATAATGGCCTGTAAAAGTAAAAACACCTTTAGTGCCTTTTTTATATATGTGAGAAATCATCTAGTTGAGAATGTCAGTTTATTTGGTCTAAAGAGGAGACTGTTCAAAGTGAGTGCTGATTTAGCACTTGGAAGTGCCTGTCATTCCAGAGGCTTGAATAACACAAAGGTAAAGCTTTCTTGGATTTTGAAAAATGTAGTCACGAGGAACAACTTTATCAGGAAAGGTTAATAATGTTGTTATTAATAATTATTTATTGTATGCATAGTATATATCTAATACATAGTATATATAATGATGATGATAATACAATTAACTATATATTCATGTATTATAATTGACATGCTGTTAATACCTATAGCATATTATTGATCATTACTAATAACAAGAAAATTATTAACTATAACAATTATAAGTCAGGTAAACTTTTAAAGCCTTGGGGTGTTTTTTTATTCACATTGGAATTGCATCTTGTATATATTTCCAAAGTATTTTCATTATTTTTGAAGTGCCTTTAGTACAAACTTGAAATAAGAAGCAATTCTGCTTTGACTCAGAAGTATGTAGTAGTAATGAAGACAAAGGCTTATGATTTAGAATTCCCTGAAGGACCATAACTACAGCAATAACTTTTGTCCTAAGTAGTCCCAGAGAATGAACCAATAATTATGTGATAAACTTTTTTTTTCTGGTTGTTGCTTTGTTGTGTTGTATTGAGTCAATGTAGAAAGATCACACCTGACTTACCCATGGAAAACTGATTAAATTCCAAAGAAATGAGACTCCCTTAAGATGGGAAACAATTTGTATCCTGCAAAGGTGCATTTAATTCTCCACAACTGCTATGTTTCTGGGGAGGAAAAGCAAGTCAGAAAAAAAGCCAAAATTTTTCCAGCATTTGGGATGACTCAAAGGAAACATAGAATTGTTATATTGTTTTCTTTCTTTTTTTTCTGTAAATGTTGACTAATTGTAGGGTGATTAAATAGTATTGGATAGTTAATCTTTGGTCTTTAATGTGTTCTTTAGACAGCTGTGGCCTAATACAATTGGACATACTTCTCTTCCTGCATTATCTTATATTGATTGTTAATTTAATGGACTCCTTCAGTTCCTTTTGGAGCAAACTTACATAATTTTCTTTAGTTTTCAGAGAGCAACATTTTATTCCAATATTTCAGTGTATTTTTCTGCTGGCATGTTATCACTCATAACTCTTCATTTCCTGTCTTCTAGTTGAAGCTTTATATCAAACCACTTACCCAGAGTATCTCCAGTACATTTACCTAGTGGCTCCAATATCTCTTATGATGCTAAACCCCTTGGGGTTTATCTTCTGTGAAATCCAGAAGTGGAGGAATAATCGCACTGTGTCACAGAGCAAAATCAAAATAGTGGGCCTAGCACTCCTTCGAGTTTTGCAGAACCCAATTGTGTTCATGGTCTTCATAGGAATTGCCTCAAACTTTATTCTTGGCCAGAAAATTCCTGAATACCTTGAAAACTTCCTTGATGGACTGGGCAGCTCATTTTCTGGCTCTGCACTTTTTTATCTTGGACTGACTATGGTGGGACAAACAAAAAAACTGACAAAGGGTATGTTTGTTGCACTGATCCTTCTCATCACAGCTAAACTGTAAGTTCAATTTTTGTATTTTTATAATTTTGTTCTCTAGATGTTTTAAGCTCTGAATACCCTGGTCAGATGGCTTTTCCCTCAAAAACAATATGATAGTACATTTCGTTTCCAGTATTTTGAGTGAGTGCTTCCCAAACTCTTTGATGGAATACAAATTAATTTATATTTGTATTATTTAATTGTTGATTTTTAAAGGAAATTTAATAGACTAAAAACCTGTTGTCAGGCTCTGCAGAGAAGGAAAATTAGGGTGCTGTGCCTTCATGGACTCCCCTCAGGCCATCTGTCTTGAATTGGATATTTGGGAAATTAGTAGCTTAAATTTAAATTTGCTGAATAAATGACAGTAGTGAGTTTAAGTAAATTTGATTAGTATTAGTATTTTATTTGTCTTAAACAATGCCTCTCCAAATGAGTTGTTTTTCCTTGCCTTTTCTACAAGTCTTTGAAAGTGGTATATTGGAAGAGTATAAAAATGGTCCTTATGCTCTAGAACTGCTTGACTTTTAAGCATAAATAAATGCCAGGTTCTTTTTAGAACTTACACTAGCATCATCTTCCTTTAAATATATCTCAGTGAATATCTATTTATTTAATATTAAATATTTTATTTCCTACAGAACTACAATTAAGATAATAGAATGTTTGTTTGGTTTTTAAGTTTATATTGTAAAAGTTCAAGGTGCATTTCAGTATCAAGTACAACTAACCAGCAAAGTTAAAGAACTATGACAAAAGGCTTTAACTTAATGCTTAATGACAAATTTTGTATTAAAAAAAAAAAAAAGAAAAAAATGGGTTTTAATGTTACCACTTTGCTTTACTGTAAGGCTTGCATTGAGTCTGTGTGAGATGTGGGCCATTGCTGAAATAGCCTTGGTGCCGGGGCTTTGCTGGCCAAAACTTTTGGCATGGGATACTTAAGCTTGAGCCCTTATTATATTTCAGACAGCTTGCAGAAAGGTGGACTGACTTTCAGAGCTCCTGACTGCTTGTAGCTACTATTAATGTAACAGTTGATAAATGAGAGGATTTTTAATGTTTGGCCTTCTAAATTGGAAGTTTGTACAAAGTATGTGTCTGCACAATCACGGAAGCTGCTTCTACACCCAAGTTTGCTGACATGTTTGTCCTTTTTATTTTAATGCAATTTGTGGTGTAAGATTTTTAAGCAGATGGTAAATATTTTGATAACAATAAAGGCAATCATTCCAAGTGATGTCAGTATTTTGCTTTTCATAAGTAGTATTCAAACAAGCCTTAATTTTCCTTTTTATTCATTTTCTGAGTAAAGAAGAGTGTATTGTTCTAGGTTGAGTAATAACATTTTTAATTACTTTTTCCCCCTCTCTTTCAGGCTCATGATGCCATTTCTCTGTAGAGAGATGGTGGAGCTCTTGGACAAGAGTGACAGCGTGGTCAATCACACCAGTTTATCAAACTATGCATTTCTTTATGGAGTTTTTCCAGCAGCACCTGGTGTCGCAATATTTGCAAGTCAATTTAATATGGAAGTAGGAATTGTATGTAGTTAAACTTTCCAAATATGTCCTAACTTTGAACTTGACTTTGTTGATGAAATAAATAAATAAGTAGGCTTGAAGAATTTGCTTTTCTGTAGTATAGGTATCTTAGAATTACTTACACTCCTAGGGTCTTTCCTGATGTCTTAAGTGTCTTGATAGTCCTCCTCTTTTTTTTTCTTTTTTTTTTTTTTTAATTTGTGATTCTTGTAGAAAGAGCTAGGATAAATTTAGATATAAGGAACTTGTATCTTTTTTGGGGGTTGTGGTTTTTGTCTGGTTTTTTTTTTTTTTTTTTTTTCCAAAGACTGTATCTGTCAGATGTTTTTGTAAGGGAAAGAAATGTTACTGACTTCAGTAAGGATAGTGTCAGCTTAAAACTGAAAATTTATGAAAGACCTTAAGTTTTAACTGATTCAGTTGTGCTGCCCTTCAGTTAAATCTTGTGATAGAAAGCCTTTTACTTTTTATATGTATATAGTAGAGGGTACCAATTATTTTTCAATTTAAAATAGAAATTTTAGAATTGTTTCTTCCACTTGAAGTGACATTAACACATTTTTGTTGATTTTCATTGTTTCAGTGGTTTCTATTTTGGAGTTGTTTAAATGTATTTTTTTTTAAGAAAAAAGGATAATAAAAGTAAATCTTACAAGATAGAATTTTATGCCCTACAAACTTAGGAAATCTCTTTAAAGCAGAGCATCTAGTATGAGTAACAACTCACACTTCCAGCACTGTGAAAATTCTAGAAAGTAGACTATGAGAAGCCAAACTAGAAATCACTTGTAATTATATGTGGTTTCCTCTCATAAATTGGTGCATATTAATATTTGCATAGCTACATGATTTTTTTTAGTTATTTATGGTGTGAATATTTATATCCAAAAGCAAATTTTGACAAGTGTAAGTTCACCCCAAGATTGCAGTCATTAGTCTATTTGACATGAAAGCGCTCTGTACAAATCTGCAGTAGGAAACTCTCTACTCCTACTGTTTCAGAAGCTTGTCAGAATTTTCAGTTTAGCTGTGTATAAACCAGATACTTTCTAGCTCAAATTCTAAATAATTTGTTGTAGAAACTACTCATTATTGGTTAAAGCTCTAGGTATGTTTAATTCAAAGGTCCAATTTTGCCAGTGATTGTATTCCTGGAAGCAGGTTATTTAGCTGGAGATGTGATTAACTCCGTTGTTGTTTCTGTTTGACTCTTGGCAGATTACCTCAGGCATGGTGATAAGCACGTTTGTGTCTGCCCCCATAATGTATGTTTCTGCATGGCTGCTGACCATCCCTTCCATGGACCCCAACCCGCTGGCAGCTGCGCTCCAGAACGTCAGCTTTGACATCAGCATCGTCAGCCTCATCTCTCTGGTAGGCGCTGCTCGGGGAGACGCAAAGGCGCCGCTGGTCAGGGCAGCCTGAGTGCGTAAGCAGCACTTTGAGTCATGCAAGAGCTGGATTTCCTCATGCAGAAAGATGAGGAAGGAGTTAAAAATCTCCATTAAGCTGTGGGTCTGCTGGAAGGCTGCAGAGCGGAGAAAGATGAGTGACAGAATTAGAGCATTTAGTGCAGAGCTTGAGAGGGTTTTTGTTAGGTTTGTTTTCTTTTTTAAATAACAGGGTGTGAGGGAATTTAAGTACTAGCTTACACCACAGAGACTAGTTACATCAGGCTAAGTGAGGTGCTTGGATATCACAGTAATGAAGGCTGTGTACAAACTTCAGCTTCAGAAATGTCAATGCATATTTGTTTAATGAAGTCTTAATGAGCATTAATGAAATAGCTTTGTATGGAATGTAATGGAAAATTTATGTTTATCAAATTCCTTTACTAGAAATCCTTTTCTTAAAAACTGAGTTGATAATACAGAAATCCAATGTGAATTTTGTTTTGGTTTTATAGAAAGTACAGGTACTATGATTATTTTATTTGCTTTTTTAAAATAAAAACATCCATGCTGGAAGTAGTTGGAATTTTCTGAAGTTGTTGTCTCACTGAAGTCCTCTTATCTTGAAACTGCCTGAAGGGAAACCAGAAGTGAATGCTACCTCTTGCTGTCAGATAATTTTGAGAGATTCAAGGAGGTGGGTGTGGATTTTAAGTTCTACATTGCCAGGCTACACTGTGGTCATTTGAGTCCCGAGAAACTAACAGGCTTCTGTGTGCTCCAGGCAAGTTCTTGGTTTTTCCTGGAAGTCCTTCACCATGAGAACACAAAGATGCATTGCTATTTCTGACAACAGCTGCTGAGGCAAAGGGGCTGGCAGCATACTGTAGCAGTCATGTTGCTAAGATCTGTTGTATATTTAATTTCACTATCATCTGCCAGAATACTCCTTTTGTTCTTTTGGGTTTTGTTTTATTCTTAAATTAATTTTTCTTCTTGTATATTACAGACCTGGTCTCTTACAGTTGTTGTTCTGAGTAAGAAATACAAACAGCTTCCTCATATGATTACAACAAACCTACTTGTTGCTCAGGTCAGTAGTAGGGAGAATGCTGTTGTGTGAGTTTTATGGTTTCACTATTTTTTAACAATTTTGGAAGTTTGGTTTCTACAGTGAGATCTTTATGGCCAAATGTGGAGGGCACGTGACTCTAATGTGTGACTTTTCTGAACAATTTCTGTGCCTTGAAGTACACCCTTGAATAAAATGATAGTTAATGTGGGCACTGTGATTCTTAAACAGAACTATAAATAATCAGAATGGAGAGTGGCCTCTTTGAAATGTTTTCTTAGTCATTGCCCAATACTGTTGAGTGCGCTTCTGTTTCAGTTTATACCCATCTGAAGCTGGCTGGCAACACCAGGAGCAGCAGCCTGTGTTTGACTCTATAGTGACAAAATTCAAGGAACTAAATAGAAAAATAATCCCTGTACTGGTTTATGCCCCTGAAGTTCTTGCTGAGGGATCAGCTGGTGCAAGGGTGTGTGGGAATGCATGGCTGGTGGCTAGGGAAGGCCAAAGCCAAGTGGCTCTGGATTAATTTTAATTGTTATTTAATCTCAGAGGGAGCTACAGAGTACATGCTCCTTATTCTGTTGAAGTTAACTGCACAACTGAAACAGCCTGTGCTTGTAATACAGCAGTGTGGTAGTGCTTTCTGAAGTGTTCTGTAGTTTTTCTTTAAAATCTCTCTCTATATATATAGTAAACTCTGAGCTCTGATCACGGAGTCACATTTAAAAAATGTCATGTATGAGAACTGCAGGTCCTCCTGTTCTGTAACAACAAAGCTAGCTTTCATCTTAAAAAAAATAGTGTTACTGTTTCCACAATACTTCAGCCTATCTTTCCAGATTCCTTCAGTGCTAAAATTATCATATATGCAATACCATTGGGTGACAACTGGTGTAATTCTTGGCTGAACAAATACTGGTTAATCTCAGTTTCATGTGCAAATCATTTAGGTAAATATTTTGTACTTGCCAAAACCATCACCTTTTACTTACTATAAGGTATATGAAGTTAGGGGGTTTACCTGGTTTTCCTTACTGCTAGTTTATATGAGTTATATACCTGCTGTCAAAAAACCCCTCCTGAAAATAAGTGACACAACTGTAATACTGAATTTACTCTGGCAGTGCTTTGCTGCTAAATAAAGTATCCAGTTCATAAAATCACTCTCTGGTGCATCTGGGGGTGGAGTTTAAAGCTTTTAAAGCTTACTGCAGATATATAGCTCTCTCTCTTCAGTTTTTTCTTGTCATTCTGCTTTCCCAGTTTAAACAATGATATCTTACTTTTCTTTCCAGTTTATTGCTTGCATTGGAATGGTGGCATGGAATTTCACTGTTAAAGAAAAAGACATCACCATACAGATCCTCGTATTTATATTCCTCTACAGCTCACTTTATAGCACCTACCTATGGACAGGTATGATTTTTCTAGGCAGAGCCCAGGTACTGCAATGAAAGATTAATGTCCCAAAATAATGTTATTGTATTCTTTGGAGTGCTTGTTCCATTCACTTGTTTGTAGTTCTACAAATGGGGATACCAGTAAGTTGTGCTGAGGTTTAGTGTTAGGCACTGCTGCTGCTGTTGGAGGCTTCCAGCTGGGCAGCTGTGCCTTGTCTTTGCTGGATACAGCAGCCTGGCTGGTGTGTGACAAGAGCCTACTCTCAAGGCAGAAGCAACTGCAAATAGAGTGAATATGGTGGGTTGCCCTTTAGCTAGTCAAAGTCTTAATGATGGTTTTTTTAATTAATGCGGAGTGTAAGATTTTAATTATTCAGCATTAAGTAACTTCTGTTAATACCTAAAGAAATTAGTTCCTGGTATCTTAAATGTTCTTATGATGTCTTTTTTACTCTTGTGAACCTTTCTTAGCATTTAGAAGTGAATATTTGAGTGAATATAAAATGTCCTGTAATTTTTTCAGTGTTTCACTATTAACATGATTTTTAAGGCAATGGGTATTTCTAATTTACTTTCTCAGAGTACAATCAGACAAATGATTTTGGACTATTTAAAGATTTAAGAAGAATATCTCAAGCTATTGAGCAGGTCACATCATAGAGTTTCTACGCTCTGTACTTACCAGTTCTCTTTTTAATAATAAACAAGGCATTTCTTTTGGGTTTTTTTAGGTTTTCTATCTTTTTCTTTGTTTCTGTTAAAGAAGAGAGAAACAGTAAAGATTCCCATTGGGTTTATCATCATAGCTGGATGGGGGTAAGTTAATTCAAAAGCTTCCCAGCTGAATTAGTGGGAGCATGCTAAATATGTTATGTACTGCCTATTTTATTCTTTCAGAATCCCAACAGTTCTGGTAGGAATCTTACTAATTGTTGGTGAACGTAACAACACAAGTGTTGACTCTGCCTTTTTCTATGGAAAACATCAGGTATGAACGTGTTCTGTCCTCATCACTTCAGACTTCTGCCATGCTACATGTGCAAGTAGTGTTCAGTCAAAGTACAGGCTACTACAATAAAAGTATCATTGTAGAATGCATATAGATTGATACAAAAATTTATTTCTGTAATGAACCACTAGGAACATTTGTTTGGAGAAGGACCTACGTGTTTAGGCAGCTATGACTAAGAAAAAAAGGGAGTAGGCTTCTCAAAGGAAAAACCTAGGAGTGGTAGTGAATTGCAGAGCCCTTTTCCTGATGACTAATTAGTATTCTAGCATGATAGTTATCTAAAATTGTTATTATCCAATATCTAATTAATGGCTTTTGGTCTGTAATTGGATAGATAGGATATACATCACCTGTGTAGCAGTAACTGCTTGCACTGTGGTAGGCTTCTCAGTACAATCATAGGTTGAAAGACCCTGAACTACCATTTTTACCAATAAATAGTTCCCCTCATCAGAGGATATAAAGTGTATTAGCATTGGTATTTGTCATGTTTTCTCCTTCTCTTTCTTATGGACAGAGAGCCCATGAGTCACTCAGGATTATTCATGTGGCACTTTCACAAGTACTAAATAGCCTCAGTGGATTCTGGGTATCAGTGGCAGATGATGAGAAGGAAAGGCTAATTAGAATAATGTACTCTAATTTACATGCTTTAGCCAATGGGTGCTCCCCATTGGCTAAAGCATGTAAATTAGAGTACATTCCTCTTGGGAATTAAAAGGTACCTGTGCAGAACCCAGAACACTGGTGATCCTGAGAGGAAAGAGGAGGACAATGAGGAGATGTTTTTAGATTGTATGGAAAGCAGGGGTCCACACTTAAAAAAACCCAAAAGGCTGAGTTACTCAGGCCAGGAAAATTTAGTCTCTTTCAGTGCCATAAGGTGCAAGAGCAGTAAACATAGAAAACATTGTCTTGTTCAGATGCATTTGCAAGTGTATTTAGAAAAGTACAGAAGTTAGAAAGACAGACATATGCAACTATTTTCCAATATTTAAGTGCATATTTTTTTCTTGCTTTCTTAACAGATAATTACCACAGCAGTGATACTGTTCATCAGTATATTGGTGTCAGGTATCTCACTGATGTGCATGAACAGAAGTAGGCAAGGGTCCAGCTATGGGGTGTTGAACCCATACTCACCACGTAGCTCGCTGGAGGAGGTTGAAGTGGAAAGGAGTGGGCAGAATCAAATTTCAGCCACTATGACTCAGTCTTCTCCAGAATCTTCTGCACAGACTTCTCCAGAATCTTCTGCACAGTCTTCTCCAAGATCTTCTGCACAGACATCTGCAGAAAGGGGTAGACAAAGTATATTTGTATAAAGAATAATTGGCCTAGGGTGCTATAAACTAATATTCCAAATGTAATTCTGACCTGGGAAGGACAGTTTACAGCTTCAGGTGTTTAGATTAGGACAGAAGAAAATCTAGATATAACTGCCCAAGTATTTAGGTTTGTGTTTCTAAGAGAAGTTTGATTGTTACCATTGTAAGAGTTGTGTAAGTAGACAAGAAGAAAAGCCTGTGGATGATTTTTATGTAAGTAGTGATATGTTGATAAGGATGTGATAAATGCAGTCCACTAGGCATTTTAGGTTGTTTACCCACTAAATTTTCTCTCTGAGAATGAATTAATTGCTAACAGAAACACTCAATGTGTTTCTAATTCTTTTTTGTATGTAGCCTTTTTGATCACTTCCTGGTTTTTTGCCTATGACTAAAAGTACTTCTGTTGCTTCGATGGTGGTTAAACTATTAGTTAACCACCATAAACTATTAGTATTAGTGACCTATTAGCATTGTGAGCCATTTACCCTCTCAAAAAACCTGGAAAAATTAGGCCTGTCTTCTCCTTTTGGGTTATCTTTGAGCATAATAGTTAAAGCTGCTTAGAATGTATTGTTACACTTGGAAAATAAATTATGGTAGTGAAGGAAGCTAACTATCCTATTACTGTGTATACTTATTAGGTTGCTGTTCTTGTCAAACAACAAATGGTGAATTATCGTGTGCTAAAGACAGCAAAGCAGTGTCAAATGCTGTTGAAAGCAAGGTTCCTCCAATTGAGACAGGTAAAGCAGTAGTATCTCTTTATTTTAATAGTACAGGCTCTTCCCCAACATATGTGTTATTCTCACAAAGAAACTGTTGGAGCTGTTGTTCCCTTAACCCCACCTGGATGACTGACATTTTGTATTAAATTCAATTATTAGGCAATATTATAGTGTTTGTTCTCTTCTGCAGATAGTGTTTGTAGTCTTTCAGTGTTTAAGATGGACAGTTGTTTTGGATGTCACTTTTTTACCACGAAGCTACTTTGTGTTCTGAGCATTCAGACTTTACCTCTCCATCGTTGTCTTGTTTGGATGCTAGAAAGTTGAATGCATAACCCTACTTTGCATGAAGCTTTTAACATAAACTACTTTTTTACATTCTCATATTCATACCTTGCATCTTTTAAAAAAGACTTTGTTGTAGTCAGAAACAAGTTTTGAACACTAAATGAGATCTAGAGGAGCAACTGCTTACTGAAAATTAGATTAAATATCTATGCTGTTGTGTATATTTGTCTAGAGAAGAGAGAGGAGAAAGAGGAGAAAATCAACTAAGAGGGCCTTAGGAGTCTCTAAAATAGAAAAAAACTGTGTTGAACTGACTGTTCAACACCTGTCTGAAAACTGCATGCCCAGTGCATTCTCACTGTACATCACTGTCAGTAATCAAAGCTAGCTGCCAGTACAACTTGGCTCTTCTTCCTATTTTTTTTCTTGCTTGCGTGCATTCTTAACAAGAAGTTCATATCCTTAATGCTTTGTTTGCATGCAACATAATTTTCAATAAATCTTAAGTATTTCACACTGGAGCATGCTTCAGTTATGTCTCGTCACAAAATGCTCCCTTTCTGCCTATTGCAAACTATTTTATCTATTAAGTAATTCAGACAAGCATCATAAGTATGTCTTCAAGAATAAAGGAGGACAAATTTAATTTTCTTATCCTAAAAGATAAGGTAGAAAATACCTTATGGTTGAGTGGAAATTATTTCAACCTCCTGAGTGAGCACTTCAGAATTATAAATCAGTAAAAACAAATTGTAATGCATACACTTGTGTAACTTTGGCTGCAATAATTACTAATTCTTCCACTATCTCACTGAACTGCTTTGAGTTATCTGGTGCAAATTCTTGGGTATGGCCTTGCCAGGAAGTTTTTCACTGCCATCTAGAGGAAGATACTCAGAATTTCTTAGAACTCTGTAGCTGGAAGACAAGCATCCTTTCTCTTTGTGTTTGGCTCTTTTCACTGATAGAATTATGATCCTGTTCTGATACACTGTATTAAAAATATAGTCACAGACCTGAAATAAATACGGTTGCCTATCTGATATAGAGCTCAACAACACTGAAATGTAGAGTAAAAACATTAGAGCTTTCAGTATATTTGATGTTTTTCAAAAATAAATTTAAAATTTAAAAACTGTTCAGATAAATATTTTTTCATTATTAATTGTTATTTCATTATTTTTATTATTTCTAATAGTGTTTTCTCAATGTTAGCCACACATTCGGTTGGACTTAAATCTTTGAAAGAAAAAATCTGTTGCAAAAACTTTTTTCATTTTAGGAGCACACGTAAACTTAAACTGTTTCATTTGAGAGTAGATGTCTGAACAGGTTATTGTCAAAGCCAATATTGAATTTTGTGTGTGTGTCACTTCAGTAGAGATACTTACAAGGTAATTTGACTCAGCAAGTCACATTAACAAGTTTGTTCATGGAGTTCTCAAGATAGAAGCCTAATGAAAAATTTCTGATTTATTTTACAGTGGATCAGTGTGTGAGTCACTGCAGTGCTCAAACGTGTGTATTGGCTCAGGAAGAACAGCTCCTACAGACTGGAGACAAACAGCTGGCCAGACATGTGCTGCTCTGCTTACTTCTTATTGTTGGCCTATTTGCTGTAAATATTTTTTCTCCCCATGTTAACTCATTGAGGTAGAACAGTTTTTTAGCAAAGCTATGTAGACAATCCAGTAAGAAATATTCCAGTTGCTTAAGGAACAATTCATTCAATAAAATAGAGGCTGTATTTTGGTTCCTTACTGAAGAGGGATGTCATAAAATTAATTTTTCTGTGCCACATCATAGCTTAAACATGAGTTAAGATAGATACTGGACAATCCTAAATGGAAAAAAAGTGAAGTTATATCAATCATCACCACCATCCCTCTTCCTAGTTTTCTCAAGAGTTGATCTTCTTCTGTTGTTATCAATTAAAAATATAAACTGAATCTACTTTTGAAGGAGACTACAAAAATTGTTCCTCTGATTGGGCTTATATTGGAACTTGGATTTTTCTGAGATGTCAAGAATAATCTTAAGGTTATTTTAAATGGGAAAATGGAATTTTGTTGTTTTTCGTGGTGTTTGGAGCAATGTTGCTAAGTTAGTGTTGCCACTCATCATTACTGACTTCAAGATGGGTTGGTGGTTGCTCCTGTGTACAAGTGGGAAATACCAGAATGTGATGTGTTGGGGATATCATTTTAATTTTTAACTGTGACAAAGGTGAGAAACCGCTCTCTGAATGTAATGCTCAGGGTTGAGTTTCTTGTGGATGACATTTGGGGGAAGCATTTTTATTTGAAATGGAAAATACTGTGTATAAGTATATAATACTACAAAGCAGGACAGTGCAGCACAACAATGTGGGTTAATAGCTACTGCTGTTGCTTTTCAAGTTCTGTTAAATTACAAAATGAAATGTTTCCCTCTCAAATTTCCTGTAACAAGTATTCCATGCTAGTATATATTTTTTTACATCTTTTATGTTTAAGGGGTACCCTGTTAGTCTGTATTTTAGCTGTATCTGAATGACTACATAGATACTATGAAAAAAGATCAGTTACTTTAAAGAACTAGCCTTTATGCCCAAATGAGTTAACTTGGGAGGTTTCCTCCTTCTGTCACTCATCTCAAATAGCTGAAGTGGTATGTGCTTCAGCTTAACATAATCCTAACTCTGCAAGAAATATGTAGAAAGCACTGGTCTCAGCTAAGCAGCCTAAAGACAAACACTGCAAATCTGTCTGGGCTCATATTGTCTGTGTTACGTTGAAAATCTAAGTATGCTTAAGGCAGGTTCCTTACATAAACATGTAAAGAGGCAGGACCTCTTACACTGCTGTGTTTTGCATTATTATGTTTAAAACAGCCAAGGTTCCCCCTCCTACCAAACTATTAAGCCTAACTGAGATGATGTTTTTAAGTGTTTTTCCCTCTCACTTGTTTTTATCTGAATCATTTGTTAAGTAGAGACCACAAAGATTGTGCAAGAATTAGTAGCATGTGAAGAGAAGAAAGCTTTTGATTTTTAACAATCAGGTTATGTTTGTGGGTTTTGTTGGTTTTCTATTTTCTTTACAGAATCTCTCCAGTTGCTTGTGGTGGCTGTTCAACCAAGAGCCTGGAAGGCTGTATGTGGAACTGCAGTTCTTCTGTGCTGTGTTTAATTTTGGTCAGGTACTTACCAATGCTTGTTCTGAAAATGAAAATGCTTGTTGGTGGTGTTGCAGCAGATAATGCACATCCATGACCATGAACACTTTCAAAAGTGCAAATGACAACTGAATGCCAAATGCTCATGGAAACTGAGAAGCAATTTAGCCTTATTTGTACCAAAGCTTCACTGGTGTCTTTTCTGTGGAGTGTTAGTGTTAGTACACACACTAGAGGAACATTTTACACATCCATGGCATGCATGCATGTAAGATGTGCTACAGTACCAAATAATGATAGCTTTATATAAAAGCTGCACAGAAAAATTAATGAGGTAGAGAGCATTCTAGCACTCAAATTGCAGTAAGTCTGTTCTTTCCTTGACATTAACAAAGACAGATTTAATACCTGGCTATGTAAGGTTGCCAGTTATCCCAGTGTCAAGTGGCATGTCACAGCATTAGTTGTACTGAACTATTTTTTGAAGGTTTTATATGATAGACTGCTAGGTATGTCTTTTTTAGGTCCAAATGAAAAATCAAAGCAGAAAAAAAAAAAGTATTTTGAATGATATGTAGAGAAGTGGGATACTTTCCATGAATGCATGAGAAGTATTAGGCACTGAGTTTTTAATTTCTGTTCTATAGAAACCAAAGCTTTTGCTTCATGTTGCTTTTTCTATTTTTTTTTCCTCCAGGGCTTCATTTGCTTTGGTATTTTTGGCTTAGATAAGCATTTAATCATTCTGCCATTCAAGCGAAGGTAAACAAAATCTTTACACTTACACCTATAAACTTAATTATTACTAATAATCATTTTTGAAGGGTGTTGAGTTTTAAGTGCTATAGTATTCTGTTTCTTATTTAGTTAATCTTCCAAATTTTTTTTCTCTCCCACTTTAAAGAGGTAATTGCAGTTCACTGTGTGTGAGGTTTTTCTGCCATCCTAATAACACTTTCAAAGATAAATCGTGCAGGCTCCCTACAGGTGAAATTTTTGCCGAGCGATGGGTCTTCAGAAATAATTTCAGCTGATAAACTAAAACTTAGATATGGATGCTGAATCAGAATGTATCATCACTGTTTCAAAGCCCTGTGTTCATAACCCCCTGCCAGCACTTTGTGTGGATGGGCCCTTCCACAGTGGTGGAGTGAGCTGTACAGAGCTGCATTTAGCTTTGGGCTAACTGGCTGCCGTGTGACTCCAGCAGCTAGAACTGGCTCCCAGCTACTCTCTTTCCTTCTGCCCAAGCCTAGAATAACACCTCTGTTCAAAAGCCATACAAATACATTAGGAAGATTACATGTAGAGTATTGGGCACAAAAAGAGCTGGTGCTAAGCTTCCTGGGAGGTCCGTTTTATTATTTGCAGTTTCCAAAAAAATGCCCCTGCTTGATTTGTTGTCTTGAATTTTTCTTTTTCTTTATTTTTTTCTAGACTTGAGTTTTTCTGGGGTGGAAGAGAAGCAGCAGGGCATACAGATGCCTCTGTACCTGAGGAAATCAGGATGACCTGTCAACAGTTTGTTCGTTATCATAGAGATCACTGTGTTAAAAGTATTGTCAGAGGCAGAAGGTAAGGTTCTTCCGTGCACATATAACCTGTTACAAAGCACATAGCTCACCTTTTGAAAATAATGAAATACAGTTAATTTTGTGGGTGATTTCCTGTTGTGGTATGTTTCAAACCTCAAGATAAGGGTTAAAAATTTGACTGTAACAGAGAAATGTTTCTAGCCTCACACTGAAACATTGAGGCACAAGTTACCATATTATCCCACCTAGGTTTTAAATAAATTATAAAAAGTTTTATATCATTGAGGGATTTCTCCAGGTTTTGCATTTAACTGGAGTTCAGAGGATAAAATCTTTCTTAAAAAATGAATATGATAATACCTGTAGTAATGCATTGAGACCTTTTGTTTTTAGATTAAGACACTGTCTGTATTTCTAACTAAATGTTTACTAATATGTAGCTTTTATAGGAGGCAAAACTGTTGCAACTGATTTTAGTATGTACTCAGAGGCCACTCAGAGTGTGAGATTAGAGTGAGTTTAGGACTTCAGCAGCTTCTGAGTTTATATAATTTCTTTTACTCATATCTCTAATGAGGCCTAAACTTCAATTTATGAGAACAGTAAAGATATCAGAGGCAAATTATGTTACCTAAATCAAGGATTATGCCTTCAGATATGTGTAGGTGGATGAGAAGAGAAATGCGGACAGAAGCAGCAGGAACATGAAAAAGATTCTGCCTTTATTTAAATACATGAAATGGAGACATGAAGAATTGTTCTAACAGGACACTTTGACTATTCTTGTCTTGTAAGCTTTTAAATAGGACTAGTTTGGCAGGGTGGGGTGGTCTTTAAATGGTCAGATAGTCCAAAACCATATTGCAAAACTGTTTTAGACAGCATCATGATTTTGTTCAATCTCTTCAGAAGTCAGTAATGTTCCATAAGAAAGATAGATCAGAAAATGTCTGTTGTGAAACAGAACAGGTTTTACAGCTGTTTTTCCTGTGCTTCTGCTGCTGTTGTGGTTTCTTGGGGGTTGGGCCGTTCATTTAGTTGTACTTTGTGGGTTTTATTAATCATATCCTCCACAGAATACATGAAATTATGACATTTGTTGCTTTATTGTTGTAATATTATGTTTGTACAGAACTTGGTTCATGTCTTATTTCTCCTTGTGAATTAAAACAATGCATTTATCTTCTCATTTTAAATATTCATCTAACTTGATCCTATCCTCTTTGATTTAAATGTGCTGTAACTGAGATGTTGTAAACATGGATTTTAATTTATTTTCACTTTTGTGTCTGCTAATACATGTTAACATTTGCTCTGTGTTACTGCTGCTTTTAACTTAAAAAAAAAATAGGGAAAAAATTTGGCTTATGCTGTCTGTGAGCTCTTGTTCTCCTTATTCAAACCCTGTGCTTGGGTTCCCCAGAATAGAGTTTAGATAACCAGAAACATTCATTGCTGGAGGTAAATTTCTGCTGAAACTAGGCAGATGACAGCATCATTGCCTCATAACAACATTAAAAAGTAGCCTTGTTGTAAAGGTTTTGTTTATTCTTAGTACTGTATATGTGGTAAATATTTAACAGGATATGCAAGTTATAAATGGGCTTTGTTTACAATGTATGTAAGCAGTTAGTGTATGTTTAAAAGTGTTAAGAAATTATAAAAAGAATTAAAATTCAAACAGAATCCCTGTTGCTGAGGGCAGGTTGCTCTCAGGTCAGATATTGCGTTGCAGAAAGGGTCATGGTAAGAAATACGTGGGAAGTAATTATCCAAGAAATAGAATTACATTGTGTGAGTTCTTAGGAAAAATGCCACTGATGTCCAGTGAATTTTATTTGCAATTTCAATTTTATTTAGAAGCCTAAAATAACTTTGTATATCCATATTGCTTCTCACTGAAATGTCTGTAGGCAAAGGTAGTGAACACTGGCATGTCCCTAATATACAAAACTTGCAAATTCTCTTCTAACATGCTCTTAACTATCATGATGTCTTTCCTTGTTTCCTGCTATTTTTCCTTGCCTTTCCCCATCGTGCAGTGGTGATACCAGATTTACAGAACATGTGGGTGAATCCTTCCTTTGACATACAGGTGTGGTGCAAAGATCTCCACTGGCATCTTCTTTGGCTGTGACCTGGTGAACTGGCTCCTGCAAGTGGGCCTTGCCTGTGACCGTGGGGAAGCTGTGGTGTACGGGAACAGGCTGCTGAAAGGAGGCGTCGTCCAGCACATCACAAACGAGTTTGAATTTCGGGATGAATACCTGTACTACCGCTTCATTCCGAAAAAACCAGCTGCAGCTGAGAGCCATTGACCTCAGCATGCAGGCAAAGGAGAGGTGGTTGGCATGAGTGTGACCACCTCCTTTGCCTTTACTACTGAAACTGGAAGAATTTCTTTCTCAGAGCTCTCAGAGAACTGTGTTTTTCTACCCTGTAAAATTAAGAGATGTGGTTCTACTTGTATCTATTCTGAAGAAAATGGTAGAAAGTTATATTTAGTCAGCATTCCAACCAGAATGCTACTAAATAAAACCAGATGCTCTGGATTTAGAACATTTTTTCCATTTTGAGCAAAACAAATAGTAAAATTATATGTGTCACTGTTGTATTTTAGAGGCATTGTAACTGCAGCTTTAATACTAATGCCACAATAAGGAAAAAAACCCCCATGAAAGGTATTTTTCATGTTGCTGGATGTTCTCCATATTTTAGTGTGATGAATTATTGATGCCTGTTTACAGTCAGGCTTCCTCCTGACTTCACAGAAGTAGGATTTCTTCTGTCATACCTCAGTTTTTACTACTCTGCTCTTGTCTAACACCAGGAACATTTTTTAGCTGCTTACACCTGAGATCAGGTGTGTTTTTCCTCCCTTAAAGCTAAAATAAGCCAATTAAAAAGATAGAATTGCTGTGACAATGTTTCCAATATCAGGGATTAAAGCTGGGCTAATACTGAGTGGAATAAGTAATGGTTTTTTACAAATCTACCAAATCTAAAACCATAGAAATATTCAGCATTGTCCCAAAATAGGCAATTATATAACGGAATAAACAATTTGTTCTGAAATTTTGCCATATGGTGGTAGTAACAGCTCTATCGAGAGCAGATTTTTACATTCTGAAAACAGCCTTTACAGTTTAAATCAGAAGTGCCAGCCTCAAGTAAAGATTTTATGGAAGTCTTGGGTATATGTGCAAGTCAAGACAAAATTCTTTTTCAAATCATAAAACTTTTAAAATTAAATTAATGAATTTTAAATCTATTATATAAAGAATCCTAAATGAACATCCAGATTAGGGTTTTTGAGTAGCTAAATATCCTAGATTTTAGTTGATTGCCTAACACAGGTTTCCAATAAACCTCAGGATATCATCCTTCTAGTTACTTTAGTGTCACTGAGATTCCTGTGCACTAAAGACAGAATCTGAGGACCTGTGTGTCTTCTGCAATATTTTGAAAAGGTTAAAGACAAAGTGTTGTATCTGATAGCCATTATGCTGTCCTTTTAAAACTGCAAGAACAGCATTTATGTCTATATAAAAATTTTATGTAGTGAGGGAAAGGAATCCAGGTATTAAAAATTACTTGCTCAAGTATGAATAACTCTTCTCATCCTTTTAAAAAAAGTCTTTGCCTTTTTTTCCTTTTTTTAGATTTTTATTACAGCTACTTTTGCATCTATTTTGTATTAAGAACAAGAAGTGATTTTAGCAGCATAAGCTACTATTTAACAAGAAGTTGTTTTATGGTTGCTATAATTTCCTGCAAGACTTAAATTGATAAAATAATTCCTTTTACTGTCAGTCTGATTGCTGTGTGCACACAAACATAACATCCTGCTGCTTATGTGTGCTGTAATACCTGGTATTGTTAATGTTTCCCTCAACAATATAATTGATGTTTGTATCAGGCTGTGGCCACAAAGGAAAACATTAGCATATTTCCATTATGAATGTTCAAGACATCTGCATCAAATATTTTGGAATAATTAGACATATGTGACTTAAGAGCAGAAACTGCAAGTATGTCTGGCTTCTAAATACTGCAACTTGTCAATAAATCTGTTACTTGATTTCAGAATTCTGATCTGTGAAGTGGTGTGAGTCAGTTTTGTGTGCGTGTCAAGGTTTACAGCAAATGTATTTTTCTGAGAGATCTGTTCACATGGCTCTTGGGTTTCAGTCCTGGTATTTCTTAAATCTACCCTTGATCCTTTACAAATAGGCAGAGCACTTCTTGTGTCCACCCTAAGATCCCTCCATACTAGAGGCCTGTCACATTGTCATCAACTTACCAAATAGCATTTTTTAAATTAATTCAAGTGTTCAAGAAATTGATCTTAGGGCAGTTTTACAGTTCTATTTATAGTCATTGTTCTTTTACTCTTGTCTTTCTCATTTTCATCATAAAAGTCCTGCTTTTTTATAATGGCTCTTTCCCCTAGATTGGAACACAACATATCTGTTACTCAAGAAATTACTCAAACTTTCTGCATAGAAAAGGCTCTGTTACAAATCTATTACAGAGAACACTTTTAATTATCAACCAACACCAAATTCTCTTAGATTTACTGCTACAACATTGTGACTGCTGATATCATACCCATTAGTCTGATGAGTCTGTGATGGTTAATAAATAGACTGAAAAAGCTAGGAATGAAATACAGGATATAATATTTTGTTTCTAAATCACTGTGTACTTCTGGAAGCCATAATAGACTTAGAATTGCTTTAGAAAGTTAAGTAACCCTTTTATCTGGTAAATATTTGCTTCCACCAAGGAGCACTGACAAGTTTTGAATAGTTGACAAGCTGATGTTCTGTCAATATTTGATAAACTGTTATGTATATGAATTTCTGGTAGTTAGAAACAGCTTTGCTTTAAAGAAATGGTCAGTGGTGTAATGACTTCCTGTATTTTGAGGGTGGATTAGTTTGGGATAAATCTCTTGGAAGCTAAGTTTCATGAAAACATCTATTGAACAAGTTTAGAGGAAGGTCCAGTGAAAAACTGGATCTTTTTTCTAGGACTAATCTCAAAATGATTGTTATAATGAACAGGGAAGGATATCACACTTTCTAGTATGAAGTTCTAGTACTTTTTTATTTCAATAATGATTCTTCATAAAGCTCTAGACTTTTTAAAGTCAGCAAGATGCATTCCTAGGTGAAAAACCCATGCGAAGATTGCCCTCTAGGGGACATTCTGATTTTTATTTATATATATATATATGTATGTGTGTATATATATATATAAAAGATTGTGGGAGGGAGGATTATTTGTTTCTCCTGATTTGATCTTTATTTTCTGTTTTTACATTGTGTGTCTTCTAGGAGGAGAAAATCCCAAGGAAAAAGGTACAGAAATATTTGGTGTTCTGTTTGCCATCACTTGAACTCTCTCCACATATTACATTGTTTTTACTTTGTATCCTGTAGACCAGTAAGGAAAAAGCAACACATAAATAAGAGGAACAGTTGGACTGTATCTGCCTACATTATGACTGGACCAATGTGCTTAACCTTGTTAATTGCTACCCTGTGATTAAGTGGCCAAGAAATTGGCTTAAAGGCCTGCTCCAACTTCACTACTGTTCTTCCTATATAACTTCAATCTTTGCACTATAGCATAAAACTATTTCACTTGGTTTGCCATGCTGTCTGAAAATTTGATTCATACTTTGGTTTCCAGCAGCTTCACCTGGCATTTACTGATGCTTTGAAGCTATGAAAGAATCACTGTAGAACATCTTATGATCAAAAATAGGAAAAGAAACGTAATTGTTAGATATGGTCATCCCATAAGAAAAACAGATTACAGCAAAATTTTATTAAATCTATCTTCCAGTTAACAAACTGGACTCTTGAACTTCTGTATTGAACCACTGTGCTACTGAACTGTGAAATTTTGTTATCAACAGAGGCACAAAATGTTCAGTCAATTCAAACATACTTTGTCTTACCTCCCACTCAGTCTTGCTTGCTACTGCCACGTGGTACACATTAGGTCACTAGAAATAGAAAGTTTATGAGCCTTTCCTAACTCGGTAGTTTCTTGTTGTGAATCTAAACACAGCATCCCAAATTAATTTCTTCTCTAATTGGAGGATCAGAAAGAATAGATTCTACCAAGCTCTTTATTTTTGTATCATTTCTGCAAACTTCATTGACTATCCTTTATATTTAACTTCTTTTACCAGTGGGGTATTGAACAGTTTACAGAATGAGAAAACTGCATGTGGAAAATTGTCAAAGAAAAAAAAAAAGGAAAAATCTTTCTGTGGTTTGCTGTGTCTGTGGGCATGCAGTGTCTTGTCCCACATTGCTGCTGCAGCTCTAGTGCACCATTTCATATTTTCTTCTGAAGGTTTGCAGAAGTGCTGTATTTTGAGTGCTCTTTTTTTGCTGTTTTTCCTTACAGTCATGCTTATCCTGACTTACTGATCATAAGGTAAAATCAGAATCTTCTTTGTTGTTTGTTTAGTTTGGCCCTTGCCACAGATAATGAAAAGTGGTGTCATATACTGATCATTACTTTTAAAAAGGATCAAGAAGGAAGAGTTCCTGACAGAGTAAAAAGCTTGATTAAATTAAGTCCATAGTCTATTAACTCTGGCAAGAAAAGTCATGGTTTAAAAGGTTTTATATGAAAGGAAAAAATTTAAAAGTACTTTTAAGTGTCCTGCTGAGTACATGTATATACTTGTGTAGCAGTGTTGGTTTAGCACAGATGGTGAAAAACAACTAGTGATTGAAATTGATAACTAGGTTAGCCAATTAAATAGCCAATAGTGAAACCACTACAGTAGCCCAACCTCTTTCTAGTTGCCCAATTTTAAAAAGTAACAATTCAAGAAACATTTTAGAACTCCCCCATGATGCTATAAAGTGCATTGCAGAGTTAATTTGACAATAATCATCTTGTATATAAATAAGTTTATTTTTCACTATTAGGGTGGAAAGTGAAATCTGCAGGTAACTTACAGAATGCTTGCATTGTTGAATTCCATGTAATAAGATTTCACAATCACTCACGGCAAAATAATGTTATTCTAACTGTGATTTGTTTTTAATATACCTTGAACTCTTAGCCTTGTTTTACATTGAAGGAGTAGAAGTTCATATATGAAATGTATCTTAGAATGGTTTTACCAAACAACTAAGTGCCAATCTTACTTAGTTTGTCACTTTCTTTTTCTTCAGTGTTCATCACAGTTTTTACATTTTAGAAAGTCTTCATCATGGCCATTTTAATTCAGGTAGTCTGAAATTCTGCTACAATTCTCTTGACTATAAAAGCTACATATGTGTACACCAGAACTGAGTTTTCCAGAGCTGAGTTACTCAAACGTCATTCAAAGATGGGGTTGTTCCCTAATTTAGTCAAGTTATTGCATTCTAATTGCATCTATTTCTTGGTAAAATCAATCTCTGCTGACAGCTTTGTGCCATGTACAAAGCCACTGCCTGGCTCTTAGGAGCCTTTCCAGCATTCTTCTTACAATCAAAAGCCATTTGTCCTGAATATGAATCTGCATCTTTAAAACTGTCCATGCTATGTGGTATACTGAAAATAGGATGTTAATCTATGAGCCTTCTCATTAGAAAACCCAATCATAATCCAATTTTTACCACATTCAATTAATATTCTTAGCTGTATATTTTGAGTTCTTCTTCTACACACTGTGAAAAAAGATTAACTACTTGGTTAATATCAGGGCATCCATTTTGCAGGATTGTTTCCATTTGACTTATCTTCTGTTTCTCCAACTCCTGTATCTCTTTGAGCATTTCTTTACCTTTGTCCTGCAAAAAGAAACATTTATTTCTCTAAAAACTATACAGAGCACGTAGTAATCACCCTAAAAAAATTCTGTTCTACTGTCCTTATTTTAATCTTTTAAATTTCTAGGGTACATGGTTATGTTGGTAGAAGTCAGTATCATGACAGGCTTTCTTAGATATCTTTCCTAATATCTAGCACTCACTTCATCTCTCTTGTCTGATAGGTTGAAGAAATATTAAAGCTCCTTTAGGTATTAGTTACCAAAACTTAAGTGGGCATATGACTTTTAAGAAGTATCTGTAAATAGGAGAGATTTTTACTGCTCAAAGGAAGCAGCTACCTTCCTGTTTCACATCTGCATTCAGCTATCTTTGTCATCATTTCCTTTCCTGTCCCTACCACGCAATGATCAAAGGCAAGCTCTCCTTTCCACCTGAGACCAGGGGCCTGAATAGCTTTAAGAACTCCTAGCAGGAGTTGTGTATTTGCCTGTGGCTGCTTGAGCATTTCCCCATTATCTGACTGGCGTGGGAGTCTGTGGGGGGCTGCTCTGCAAGGTGAGCAACACAGATCCTCACCTGGGGCTTGGCCTGCCAGTACAGCCCAGTGCTGGTTGCAATTTCCAGTGTTAGAAACACGTGCCTGCCAGATGCCAACACACCGGGCTTCTGGGGCACTGCACTGTTCTTTGCAATGCATCAAAGGCCATTAACTGGTACCACATTAACAAAATGTGAGCAAGGACCTTATATAAACCACCTGCTTGCATTGAACTCTAATTTAATCAACGTACCTCGATAGTTTCCATAACTACAGCAGCACTTTGATGTTTTTTATAGAGCTCATGTCTTCGATCTGGCTTACTCTGAAAACGTGGTTGCTTCTTAACTGGATCATCATGACCAAATGTAGGGGATGTCGTTTTTAATAACTGAGTAATACCGGGCACGAAAATGAAAGGCTTGAATACAGATCTAGAAAGAAAAAAGAGAACAGAGATCCTTTACTGACAACGTTTTGTTAAAATTGTTGAGTCAGTAAATTGCTGTATTTTTTCCCATTCTTCTACTTGCTTCTTTTAAGAAAGCAGTATTAAAAACCCATCTAACTGGTGTTAAAGTCATTGTCACAGCAGTGTTCCGTTAAGTAGGTTGGTAGATACCATTAATATACATAATGTACATTTATGTTCCTCCTACATTTTGATTGTGCTTTTTCAGGGGAAAAAAGGAAACCAACCCAAAGCGAAAAGGAATATAATTAGGCAAACTGCAAGACTTTTTCATCTGGATATTTACAATTTTTTATCCAATTTACTTGCTGCTACATCACCTGGCAGGATCTGGAGTTCCAGTAAAGAAGTGAATACAGGGCAGATTAGGCTGCTGAGGCAGTACAGACACCATGCTGCCAGTTGTCATAAATCCACCTTCCATGTTAATGCCACTCTCTTTGTCACGAAGAATTTCCATCATTATTTCAGAAGTGATGGATCCTATTCAAGATACAATACAATTATTTAGCCACAGAGCTAATATAATACCAACTGAATGACATGCTCCCTACAGCTGGCTGCTTTTTCCTTTAATAGGCAATGCCAGATTTAGTTTGTCTGTGTTGGCAGGGGATAAAAATCAACCTAATGGCAAACCTTAATATGGAATACACTTGTATTGCTTTCCCCAAAGTATTTATTTCAAAGAGAGGTGATAAGAACATGCCTTAAAAAAGGGGGAGTAGAAAGACAAATGGTATTTCCCAGAAAGATGAATTTCAGAGGGCTAGCAAATGGTCATTCACAAGGCAACTTTTCAGATGAAAATTAGTAACTTGGATTAAATGCTGAACTTGGAGCACTCTGTGGAAGTTAAGATAAATGATTATAATGCTGGTTGGTACTTGAAACAGAGTTAATACCACTATGTTGCTTTGAAATTATAAAAATAATATCAGCCATGCATGGATTTTGTGTGAAACTTTGAAGATGAAACACCAAGACTGTCATTTGTGTTTTTTTGGCGTGAGGGTGTGGGTGGGTGTGTTTATTTTCGTCTTTTTCAAGGATGCACTGGAGGGGCATTCCATTCTATGCTCAGAAGCTACAGTAGTACATCCATTTGTTGAAAAGTCTGTATCAACAACCTCTGTGAGGTTTAGTGCCAAGTATCTATGAAAATAACTCCTGCTGAGGAGGAACAAAACCCTTTCCACACATGCCTGTTCAGGTGATCTCACTGTTGCTGTATTGTGTACGCTGAAGCTCGGATACTGGCATGGTATCACCAAACTACCCAACGTTCTAACAGGCAGCTCTTGCAGAATGGTTTTCTTTTCACATTTGGTGAACCAGTAGAGGGTATGCTTATGGCAAAAAAAACATTAGTTCACTCACTCCTTATTATTTATTGAAAGGTATCGTCTACCACTTTATTATTTTAGTATTTCCCTTACTGATTTCGAACTGCATAATTATTTTTTTTTTGAACTGCTTTGCTGTTTCCTCTTAAAATAGTTACTCTCCTGCTAAGCCACGTCTCCAATATTATTTTTTCATACATGACCAAGGTTGCCTATAGACAGGCATGCAGTACTACATTTCATCAAGAAAACCTCATTTAAGTATTCCTACAGTTGCCTGGGAAGGTCAGAGAACTAAAGAAATTAAAAGAAGCAATGATCATTTTCACAACTTCAACTTGGCAACCTGTCCAGCAGGGAAGAAGGTACTGCATGTTTTCCTTTAGACTCTGTTTTGTATGCCTGAAATACATTCCCTATTTTTTTAAATATGAATAATATTTCTTTAAAAATGGCCCTCACATAGTAGGCAGTCTGGAAAAACCTCACAACTGTAATGCCACTGAGTGAAAAAGCAGGGAAGGATAGATGAAAAAACCAGTGATTTTACTGATGCTGTAAACCAAATAGCTTTTAGTTAGGGCACCTATTTAAAATAAATCTAAACAAAATGAACCATATGAGGCTGATAACCTGAACACCTAGTGGGGTTTTTGAAACGGCTCAGGTTAATGCCTGAAAATGGGGATTTAGAATGGAAACACAGATACAATCTCAGCATTGTTATAATACAGGTAAATACAGGTATTATGAAAATGCTTTCAGTATTCAGAACCTGCAATTCCCAAAATGAATGCAGGATTTACATGATCACTAGAGCAAGATAGCAAAAGTAATTCACTCTGATGCATTAACTAAATGCTGAACCTGGTCTGGCAGAGTTCAGCCAAATAAATAAAAGAAACAAAGGGGTGCAATGTAATCTTGATTCAGATTAAATACTTCAGATGAGCAGCACATGAATACAGCTACAGCAAAAAACTGCTAGATGGATGCAGTTAGAAGAGAAGTAATAGGTTCTTTCTTTAGAAGTCTGAATAGTAAGTGTATGAGTTAGTGACTGCTTAGAGTACACAAAATTATTTTGTTCTGCTCTTGGTGTATTTTAGTAGATTACACAAGTTTAGAATAGTTATTACAGTGAAACTACAAAGATTTAAAAATTAATGTCAAAAATAAATGCAAGATATGTCTCTAAATGCTGTGCTGTTGCCTTATATAAATAGTACCTGACTGAAGCTGTTCATAAAGTTCTTTGTGGCTGCAAACTGCTGGAAATCTGTTTTAGCCTCTAGTTTTTTTCCTTAGCAGTACAGTAATAATATGTAGCCTATCAAAATGTTTCAGAACAGGTCTTACAGGGCATTTAGTTGTGTGGTCAAAATGTGACCTCTCAGGGTTGCTGGAGCTCTCTCTATGTTTGATATTTGACCTTTGTTTTAATTTTTCCTCCTCAATAAATTAGCAAAAAATGCATAGAAACTTCCAAGTTCAGCACTTCTCTTTTAGGCAAAAAATTATTCTAGTAAATTCTAGTTCACCAAATCATGTGAATGGTGCCTGGATCAGAAGCACAATCATTTATGATTCAAATTAATGCAGCTCACTAAATACTTTGCATATCTTGAAAAAAAATTTAAAAGGATACCTTTGTGTTTGTTCAGAAGTTTATAACCTTCACAGTATCGGCCTCCGGACGTGGTCATTCTGGCAGTATTGACATAAGAATACGTGGCAGCAAAATCAAATTCCTTTTCCCCATCCCACCAGCCATTGCTTTTGGCATATTCCTTCAATTCTGGGTGTTCTCTGTCAATCTTGGTTGTGATAGAGAGCTGGTTGGAAATATTCCGTATGCCTCCTGTTTGTAAGTTGCAGAAAGAATTGGTTAATACACTGAATATTTTTCTTGGTATTTTGTTTACAATTAGCTTAGTAAAGCAAATTAGCCCTGAAGAGTTTCCTACAAGATCACTGAGCCTGGTGGTTTATTTTTGGCTCTCTCCCCAGCTACATGTATTTTTCTGGTTGAATTTTCGCCACCACTCATTTCTGACTCATTTGCTTCTATTGCCAGCATTGTATTTCAGGTTCTCCTGGTCATTCCCACCTTTACGTTCTTCTTCTGAGACACCCAAAGATCGAGCTTGTCCTCCTAAGTCCACTGGAAGAATCATCCACTTCAGGGCCCAGTACATCAATCCTGTCCCCAAATGAAATTGTCATGGACTGCTACCATCCTTAAGACCACACATTCTGCTGTCATTTTCATGCTGACTTTCTTGCTGTCCTCTGTTTCCGGCTCTGAAAAGGCCCCTGTCACTCAGCTCCTCTGACAAACTGCCAGCTACTCTGCACTCATGCCCCAGGAAGCAATGCCTGTTGTTTAGAGGCATATGTATGCAGCTCAAGCTTAGTTCGATGCCTTAATAAAATGGCTAATGAAAACTGAGGAACTCCAAGTGGTCACTGCACTTCCAGTGTTTAGAACAAACAGCATCACCCATACCTTCTACTTTTTCTGCTGCCCAGTATTTTCCTGATGTCTCCAGCACCCAGGCTTCCTTTCTGTCGGCTATCAGAAAACTGTTGTGGTATGTAAATGCCATGTTGCTCTCCATACAGTTTCCTCCCTGTCCGTATTTTTCCAGCAAATCAACTATGACACTAAGAGCCTTTTCAGCTGTGTCTGCTCTCTCAAGTCCAAGCCTAAAACAAAAGGAAAATGTTATTTTTGGAACTATGAACTCCACCTAGAACTATTCAGCCTGAGTATTCAAATTGACCTGGAATGATATCTTTATATGCAGCTGCCAGTTGTATGATCTGGTAAGGGGAACACAAGTCAGGTAAAGGGCTTCTTTGAAGTGGGTCCTCTATGAACTTGACATGGGGAAAAACACCAAATGGAAATACAGAAAGGCAGGAGAGGGATCTTACAAAATGCTTACATGTCCTGTGCAGGTATTGGAGTGGGGGAAACTACCGAAAGAATTTACTGACTGCTGTAAGTTAATGAGAGTTACACTGGCACCTATAGAGAAAGAACATGAACTTGTTATTTACATGGAAATAGGCAGCTGAGACCAAAACTTAAAAACATGTGTGTGAAAGATGGGGGAATAGGAAATGAGTATAGACTCTAGCAAAAGGTCCAAACAGTAGTGCCTGATGTCCACCTGTACTCTTGAAAAACTCTTGTTTCAGTTTAGTACAAATTTTATAGAAAGAAAAACTTTTGCTAATTTCTTCGACAAATTCTGGTTTACTGCCTGATACTTCTTATGGGCTCCTGGCAGAAATCTAGTGCTTGTTCCAAGAAATACTTATTTTTAACCGTGGCTAGAACAGTAGAAGTGTCTTCTGAAAGTACTATTTCCCAAATTGCCTCGAACCACATGTTTCCACGTAAATTCCAAATCCGGTACCATTTACCAGAAAGGAAAAGAAAGGAAGAAAAAGCCTGTGCACACCTTACGAGATCCATGCCGAGGAGAGCTTCCCCATCGCAGACCTCTTCCCTGCCCCACACCGCCTCGTTGCCGATGCACACGCCGTGCTCGTTGGCGCCCATCTCGGCCCCCCAGAGCCAGGAGGGGCGGCTCAGGACCACGGCGTGCGTCCTCTCCGCCTGCTCGATGCTGATGTAGGTGCACTGCAAGAGGTCAGAGCACACATCGAGTCACCGTCCCCGATCGCGGGCTCAGCACGCAGATAAGGGTTGACAGCGGTGTTCTCGCTGCCTCCCGCAGGAGCGCTCCTGCCCCGCGGAGCGGTGTTGTCGCCCCCTCACCTCCAGCGCGGCGCCGGGCGGGTGCGCGGCGGCCGGGAAGTGCACGACCTCCTGCACCTCGTCTGCCGGCCGGTCCGAGTTCTTCCCGAACACCACGCGGCCCCCGGGCGCGGCGGGCGGCAGCGCCACGAAGGTGTCGCAGGAGAGGGGCGGCGGCCGGGGGAACATGCTGAGGGCCGAGGGCTGAGGGCCGAGAGGCGGCGGGCCGGGCGCGGCCAGCGGCACGGGCGGGGCGGGGCGGGGCCGGCGGC